>BLSH010066462.1:855680-870263 GCA_018402905.1 Glandirana rugosa | reverse complement strand
TGGACTCTCTATGCCCCGACCGGCTTCTTGATAGCAGATCAATTGCTTGATAGAAGACAAATAAAAATAAAAGTAAAATAAAATTGAATAAAAAACGGTCACAAACAGGACCGCAATTCCCCTGAAGGGAAGCCAGGTCAACTCCTTGCAAACTAGGCATTGAAACTGAAGAGCTATGCTATGAGGGGGTTTTATGTGAGAAGAGAGGACGGCCCCCATGGGAGGGGCCAGCTGTTTCTTTTCCCTGCCTAGTTAACTCCTAGTGAGACCAGCATAAAACCCCACACGTAATGGAGAGCTGCGTCTGTCAGTGAATGATAGGAGAAATAAAATGTACATTGTTTATTAAAATGGGTGCATTTATTATTTTTGCAAAAGGTGGACTTAGCCTTTAGGTTTTACAGCGAGAATAGGTGTTGGGGAGAGATTAGTTCTGGGGCATGAAAGCTTACAGTGAAATTCACATTTGTTTTTGGTGCCGAAAGCCCTCACCCAAATGTGCTGCAACAGGCTTCAGGCAGAGAAAAGCAATGTACAGCTTCAACTAAAAATATGGTTCTGTCCCTTCCATACACAATGGCATAGTCCAATCAACATTATTACTTCCAGAATTTTAAGCTCCAATTAAAAGGCTGTGAAACACAAAGCAAAAAAAAAAAAAAGGATCATGTAAAGCTTCTGTTTGCACATCCTATTTGATTCACAGAAACAATGTACAAATAGGTCTTCTGTTTCCCACTCAAGACGCGTGTGTGTCCTGGTTATTTTTGGAACTATGTTCCAGCACACATTCCCTGGCATTACTATAATTTTCAGTGCTCAGTGTCCTATTTTAGAAGCATTACCTTAAATCAAAAATAGTATAAAATCCTTTCAGATAAACCTTTTACCTTTAAAGTGAACCAGAATTTAAAAAAAAAAAAACTGCAATCTCTTGGGGAAAAAGTCTACTGTGCTGCTCATGGTTTCCTTGCTAGAGAAGAAGCTGCACCCGAGGACCTGCAGTACAAAAATTATCCTGCTTCATTCATGCTGTGGATTTGCGCTCGCTCTACTTCTAACATTGCTTTCTGAATATTCCCTACCAATCTGAGAAGATCACCAGTCATGAAGTGGACAGTTCTGATATTGGGGAGCACAGCCCTGCCTTTACCAAGCTAGCCACCTGCAGACAGATAGTACAGAACACAGCATTGTAAGTCAGTAATGCAGAAAAGACCAGGTGTTGGGAACCTATAGGCAATAAAGGGGACTAGTTACAGGGCTTAGAAAACGTATTCATACCCCTTGAAATTTTCCACATTTTGTCATGTTACAACCAAAAACGTAAATGCATTTTGTTGGGATTTTATGTGATAGACCAACACAAAGTGGCATATAAATGTGAAGCGGAAGGAAAATGATAAATGGTTTTCACATTTTTCTTACAAATATGTGAAAAGTGTGGCGTGCATTTGTGCCCCCCCCCCCCCAAGTTAATACTTAATAAAACCACCTTTCGCTGCAATTACAGCTGCAGGTCTTTTTGGGGATGTCTCTACCAGCTTTGCACATCTAGAGAGTGACATTTCTGTCAGATTGGACGGAGAGCGTGTGAACAGCAATTTTCAAGTTTTGCCACAGATCCTCCATTGTATTTAGGTCTGGACTTTGACTGGGCCATTCTAAGACATGAATATGCTTTGATCTAAATCATTCCATTGTAGCTCTGGCTGTATGTTTAGGGTTGTTGTCCTACTGGAAGGATAACCTCTGTCTCAGTCTTAAGTCTTTTGCAGACTCTAACGGGTTTTCTTCTAAGATTTCCCTGTATTTGGCTCCATCCATCTTCTCTTCAACTCTGACTAGCTTCCCTGTCCCTGCTGAAGAAAAGCATCCCCACAACATGATGCTGCCACCACTAGGTTTCATGCTGGGGATGGCGAGTTCAAGGTGATATGCAGTGTTCGTTTTCTGCCACGCACAGCGTTTTGCTTTTAGGCCAAAAAGTTAACATTTCTGTCTCATCTGACCAGAGCACCTTCTTCCACAGGTTTGCTGTGTCCCCCACATGGCTTCTTGCAAACTGCAAATGGGACTTCTTATGGCTTTCTTTCAGCAATGGCTTTCTTCTTGCCATAAAGGCCAGATTTGTGGAGCGCATGACTAATAGTTGTCCTGTGGATCTCTGCAGCTCCTCCAGAGTTACCATGGGCCTCTTGGCTGCTTCTCCGACTAGTGCTCTCCTTGCCCGGCCTATCAGTTTAGGTGGACGGCCATGTCTTGGTAGGTTTGTAGTTGTGCCATACTCTTTACATTTTCAGGTGATGGATTGAACAGTGCTCCATGAGATGTTCAAAGCTTGAGATATGCTTTTATAACCTAACTCTGCTTTAAACTTTTCCACATCTTTATCCCTGACCTGTCTGTGTTCCTTGGCCTTCGTGATTTGTTCACCAAGGTTCTCTAACAAACCTCTAAGGGCTTCACAGAACAGCTGTATTTACTATAATGAGATGAAATTACACACAGGTGGACTATTTACTAATTAGGTGACTTCTTGAAGGCAATTGGTTCCACTAGATTTTAATTAGGGGTATCAGAGTAAAAGGGGATGAATACAAATACACACCACACTTTTCAGATATTTATATGCAACCAATTTGGAAAACCATTTATCATTTTCCTTCCACTTCACAATTATGTGCCGCTTTGTGTTGGTCTATCACATAAAATCCCAATAAAATACAGTTACGTTTTTGGTTGTAACATGACAAAATGTGGAAAATTTCAAGGGGTACTTTAAGGCACTGTATTTGCCTTTAGAATTTTTAGGGCACAGCTTTAAGTGTTCAGGTATTTTTAAAGCACAAATTTATGGGAATTTTTTTTTTTTTTTTTTTCAGATGCTACATCTGTCCCCCGCCACCTCTAAGGCAGAGATCTGAGTAATTAAACACAGCTGATCGCTTGGTTCTCAGAACTACGTGAGCAGAGAGCCTCTCTGCTCCGCTCCTTAGACCTACCCCCCCCCCGCACTCACTGGAGCACTGAGCTGTGGAGGGGGCAGGATAGGCTGGATCAGGCTTTTAGCGGCTGAGCCAAGTGGCGGTCCAGGCATGTGGGCGGATCCCGACCATATGGTCACAATCTTTCCCGAGTCTGGACCAACTCTGTGACATCAGCTGACAGCGAGCTTCAGCCAGCCTTCTGCTGAAAACAGGTCACAGGAGTGGAAGATAATCCGCACTCCTGTGTGACCCACAGGATCACAAGATCCAACAAGCTTTTGCTGTACTTCTCCTTTAAGTCATAGAGATTGATATCTAGGCAGAGATTGATCAACCTCCTTCATCTCATCTCCACTATCCTGCTACAGAGATTGTGTAGGGCAAGGGTCTCCAAACGTCCTAAACAAAAGGGTCAATTTACTGCTTTTCAGACTTTAGGTGGGGCGCACTGTGGCCAGTGAGTAGAAAATGCCCCAGCATCAATGGGAGTCTACAACGTCTCAGGCTTAGTGATCAGTGGAATATAAAAAAATAAAATAAAAAAAAAGTGGTCAGTTGGAGGTCTCCTTTTCTCAGTCAAAGCAAGACGTATAGACAAAGGTTTAGCAAAAAGTTAAGCAAGAATCTGCAAAGACAACAATCTGGGGGAATCCTAGAGATTGGGTAGTCGCAGTTTTTTTCCTAAAATTTTGCTAAACCTTTGTGTATCAGTACTGCAAGTCAGTCCTGAAAATGTAACTAAGTGCAAATAAATAAAATAAAAATCGCTGACCGTAGTCTTGTGATGAACAGCATGGCTATTAAAGCATAAAGCCCTGGAAGGCTGGGGGCAGCATTTAAACAAAAGGAGAGGAGTATTTTAAGGCTGCTTTCACACTGGGCGGTGGGTCCGTTAGCGAAAAAGCGCTGTCGTTTTAGCGGCACTTTACAGCTGTTTAAGCTGAGCTTTTCTGCCACTAGCAGGGCATTTTTAACCCCCAGGAAGGGGGTTCAGGCGCTTCGGAAGTGCTGCCCATTCATTCCAATTGGCAGGGGCAGGATTGGGAGCGGTGTATACACTGCTTCCAAAGATGCTGCTTGCAGGACTTTTTTTTCCGTCCTGCAAACGCACTGCCCCAATGTGAAAGCACTCAGGCTTTCAGACTCTTGCAGCATTGGGAGGCAGATTTCAGGTGCTTTACAGGCACTATTTTTAGCACTAAAACACCTTAAAACTGCCTCAGTGTGAAAGGGGTCTAAGGTAATTCCAAGTGAAAATATATATTTACTTTTCACATGACACCATCACTACACAGCTAATTTCAGCCTAAGTTAACAGAAGTGTAGTGCGGAGAACCACGTGTTCCCATCGCATTCCTGTTCAAATCACATGTGATTTGCCATTCATTTTGTATGGCTCAAATCGTACCAGACCAAAAAGGTGCATGCACCTTTCTTTGCCGCATTGGAATTGGATCACATGGGTGTTCACAGCCATGCGATCCGATTCTGCCATTTGCACTCCTTTTTGCGAACTGTCTTTTGGAGCGTCATTAACTTAACATGGATACCTGCAGTGGTTCACATAAAACCCGAGTGTGATTGTGATGTGGGAAATTCACAGGATTCGCTGCGTTTTCCACATCGCATCGATGTGAACCGAGGCTACATAAAGCATTTACCCATATCAAAGAAAAACACACAAAAATGGTTCAGACCATAATTCAGCATCAAGAAAATGCAAACAAATACAGTTACTAAGGGGTAAAAACTTCTAGTTGCAAACATCTGCTGCAAGGAAGCACTCCCAAGAGCTTTTCAGATAAAATCAAGGTAACGCTAACCAAAACATGTCGTTTCTCCTTTCCCACACTATCAGCCTTGGAATTCCATGATAATATATGTTTGCGTGAGTTTTATTATTTTTTAAAATTTTTAGTCGAGGTGGGCCTGTCCAGCCAGACCCTCCTCTGGAACCACGCAGGGTCCATTGTACGTTAATATGTTCTAACTAAACATAGGCATGCTAACTGGCATACCAAAAACATTACCCTTCAACCCCCCCCCCAGTCACTCAGCCCAGCTGTTTCTCCAAATAAGCCCGATCTTAGATGGTATTGTAAAGATACCATTTTACCATCAAAGTTAAGTACTAGTAGAAATTAGCGGACTGCTCCTTGCTCCAAATTGTGCCAGCTAGAACCAGGAAATAATTATGGAGTGCAACTTGAGTTGTCACACCTTAATTGAATTTACAAATTTACAGGACCTGTCAACAGTGTTCGTTCGCTGAGGTCCTAGTGTCGTACCAGGTTCTCCATACTTTTTCAAATGTTTTCCCACCCTCTAGCAAGATAAGTTGCTTTATAATATGGCAGCATATAATTAACCATTTTTTTCCAATACTGCAATACTGGGCCTCCGGCTTTTCCCAATAAAGTAATATAGCTTTTTTACCATAAAATACTGAGGAGTGTTCTATGAGCCCTGGAGGGCACGACCTCATCCACCAGACGTAGTAAGCAAACCTTGACTGTCATAGGAATTGGTACATATAGAATCTCAGCAATAAATGAGGTGACCTCTGTCCAGAAAGATTGCACCCGCCCGCACTCCCAGAATATATGGTAGGCAGAGGCACTCCCAGAATATATGGTAGGCAGAAGTAGGGGTGTAAGAACACCTCCAACATGACGCTGAGGTAGAGGGGTATATGGCTGCCAGTCTAGCAGGGGTATAATATATGCGATGGAGAAATTGAAATTGGATTAGCCTGTCCCTTGCCGAAACCCAGTATTTAAACGGTTGTTCTCAAAAGGTCGTCCCAGTCCTCCCCCTGAATGTCTGGTACCCCCCCCCCCCCCCAGCGTTCCTTACATTTTATGACTGCTACCGGTCTTCGTTCGAAAAATTTCTTATAAGAGACAGATAAGGTCTTAGGAAGGTCTTGCGTGAGTTTTATTCTTCAATGTCCTTTAAAAAATAATATGTGATGCTTTCACATTTTTTTTTTTAGTAGAAATGCATATACCGTATATACTCGCGTATAAGACGAGTTTTTTGACACGGATTTTGTGTCAAAAAACCGAGATTCGTCTTATGCGCGAGTCAACAGCCGGTACGAGCGCGGGGAAACATTCCGAGGGCACCCGCGGCGGCTGAGATGCATTCCAGGCATTCCAGGGATGCCGGGGATGCTGTCACGTCCTCTGACTGCCTGCTGGAGGGCGGAACTTCAGCTCAGTCACACTTGCGACGTGACTGGGCTGAAGGTAAGGGCAGAGGACACAGGCACTTCCTATGAAAGGAATAAGGCTGCCGTGTCCTTATGTAAATGTAAAAGAAAAGAAAACAGTTTGGCAATTCGATTAACTAACCATATTAACCCTTATTGTGTGAACAATAAGGGTTAATATGGTCAGATAATCAAATGACAAAACTGTGTTTTTTTTTTTCTTTGCATTTGACATATGTGAAGAACACAGCAGCCTTATTCAATACATAGGAAGTAAGTATACTGTACTGTAAAAAATAAACAGTTGTACACACACACACACACACACACACACACACACTCCCGATTACATGGCCACTTCCTATGTTAGGGTCCCTAGATGGATTTGGGGTCTTTTAGACCCCAAATCTCTTCTAAAGAGGACCTGTCATTAAAAAAAATTGGTAATTTTTTTTTTTGGCATCTATTTTTATCTTTGAAATTTACCAGTGGCTGCTGCATTTGCCACTTAGGCTTATACGTGAGTCAATAAGTTTTCCCATATTTTTTGGGCAAAAGTAAGGGGGTCGACTTATACACGGGTCGACTTATACACGAGTATATACGGTACCTTTTTATTAACATGAATACCAATGTAAATAGATATGCCTTTTACTCCACATGCATACTGGTCTGTCTTGCATTCATTTGCAATGTCTGATGATGGCCAAAAAAAAAAAAAAAAGTTATTATTAGGGATTCAACTAGCATAGCAGGACTAAATGCTTAAAATCGTTCTAAAGCCTCAAGGTTTTTTACCTTTATGAATTAAAGCAGAGTTCCACCCAAAAGTGTAAGCTCCGCTTATCTACCCCCCACACATAAGGCACCTTTCAGGGGGGGCAGGGGCGTGGGTAGCCATTTTCCCCACCCCCACTTCCACCAAATCTCACTGCAGTGAGATCACTCAGAAGTTCGACCCCCTCCTCCTTCCCCACGTCGCGCCATTTAGAAAGCTCAGCGCACTCTGCGCATGCGCAGTAAGGTGTCGGCTGTGAAGACGCAGGGCTTCACTGCTAGTTTCCCTTACACGCAATGATGGCGGCAGCACCCAAGAGCCGATGGAAACATCGGCTGGGGTGCCGACATTGTTGGATTCCAGGGCAGGTAAGTGTCCTAATATTAAGGCCTGGTTCCCACCTATGCATTTTTTAGTGCATTTTCAGTTTTGCAGAAAGACGCTACAGTCCACTTAACATGGTTTCCTATGGATCATGTTCACAACTTTGCATTTTATGAAAAGGGCCAGGGCCTTTTTTTCTGGTTTTTGGTTCCATAGACTTCAATGGATCAAAAACGTGTGTTGAAAAATGCAAAATCTCCTGGGATATGCAAACTGCAACCTGCATAGGCGTGAACCAGTCCTAAAAGTCAGCAGTTACAGTATGTGTAGCTGCTGACTTAAATTTTTTTGGTGGGGGGGGGGGTGGAACTCCGCTTTAAGGTAAAAAAGACCTTCTCTGCTGCAGGATCCCCCCCAGCCCCTCCTAATGCTTACCCGAGCCCGATATGATTCAGGGACGTGCACGAGAGCAGTGGCTCTCACCACTGTCTCCCTCCTCATTGGGCAGATTGATAACGGCTCCCGCTGCGGTCAATAAAATTGCTGTGGTGAGGGAGCGGGCCGAGTTGCCCAGTCTGTGTCAATAGGCGCAGACAGGGCAGTTCGGGAGAGAGCCCACATGGGTGTCACCATGGAAAGCCGCTTAGGGGCCTGGAGCACCAGCGGGGGACCCCAGAAAAGGAGGATTGGGGCTGCTCTGTGCAAAACCATTGCTCAGAGCAGGTAAGTATACCATTTAAAATTTTAATTAGGTGAAGGTTTACTGCTACTAAAATTTCACCTTTTGTATACTAGGGCTGGTGTCCCAACAGTATACAGTTTGCAGAAGGCAAAAAATAAAAGGGTGACTTTTACACAAAGGGTCAATATTTACATGTAACTGATGCCTACATCTGAATCTACTGTAGCATGGTTTTCACCAAAAAGTAGCTTCTGCCTACTGATTTATTTTTTTATTATATGCTCGGTTCCAATTGTCCAGGTTTGCAATAGTTTTTACTTCAGGACTAAGAAAACATCCAAACATGTCTAAGGCCTAGTTCACACCTATGCATTTTTTTTAGTGAGTTTTCAGTTTTGCAGAAAACACACTACAGTTCATTTAACATGGTTTCCTATGGATGTAGTTCACATCTGTGCATTGTATGGGAAGGGCCATGGATTTTTTTTTCTGGTTTTTGGTTGCAAACTGCAACCTGTATAGATGTGAATCGAGCCTAAATGTGCATTTACCGTAGGCACATTTAGCACTTTTATTCATTTTTTTGTGCTGGACGTGCCTAAGCTCGGCTTTAGGCGAATTTTTGAAGGAGATTTTCTTGTGTCAGAAGAAAAGCCATTCAGAAGAGCCCAGTGTGTATGAGGCTTAAAGTGATACTAAAGTCTTTTTTTTTTTTTTAAATTAAATAAATATGTCATACTTGCCTCCTCTGTGCAGTTGGTTTTGCACAGAGCAGCCCGGATCCTCCTATTCTCGGGTCCCTCTTTGCTGCTCCTGGCCCCTCCCTCCTATCGAGTGCCCCCTCAGCCAGCAGCTTTCTATGGGGGTACACGAGACGAGTCAGAGCTCTGTGTATCCATTCAGGCACGAGGCCCTGACCTGGTCCCTCCCCCTCTCTCCCGATTGGCTGACTGACTTTGACAGCCGCGGGAGCCAATGGCGCCGCTGGTGTGTCTCAGCCAATCAGGAGGAGTGTCCCGGAAGGCTTAGACATTCGTGGACATCGCTGGAGAGAGAAGGGGCTCAGGGGGGGCTGCTACACACAGGTTTTTTTTTTATCTTAATGCATAGAATGCATTAAGATAAAAAAAACCTGCCTTTACAACTCCTTTAAAGGAATTCAATTTCAGCTAAAAAAAATGCCAAGGCCAAGCATATATATTGTACCACATTCTGTTGCGTTAACTTTGCAGATCGTATCAAAATATCTAGCAGAAGAACCTAGAATACCTAACGAGACACTATCACTGCACCAATACTGCATTATGCCCCCCCAACCAATATTTTGTTCAGTACATTTAGTACATCTGTAAATTCATGCAATCTAAATTGCCCCAGGCAAATGAACTCACAGAATAGACTTCATTAAAAAGATAAAAGACCTGAACCATTGTGAGGTGCGGCAGTTGTATATGAAAGGTTTGCAAATGCGTAGCTAATATATTTTATACAATCATTCCTGGGAAAGCGAAAAATTCTGGCTTGGTAGTAAAATATCCAATATTGCTTCACATGGCTAATGCATGTAAAATATTATAGCACTTGAATGTAAATAAACTGGAAAGGATGTACATTTCAATAACTCAATGACCCCAGGCAACTGTATCCAAACAGAATGATCTACTAACTGTAGTGAGGTGCGAAAATATAGGCATTATTCACCTCACACCATACAAGAGAAGAATATACAATGACTTAACGTGGAAGTCTAGGATATACCCAAATAATCTTAAAAGTGCTCCCTACCCTCTCCTAAACGATGCTAACATTTGCAAGAAAGATAAATGCTTACCTATTTTTAGCCTGCTTCGGGCTGGTCACACGATCCAGATTCCCTGTGTCAGCCAATGGCAGCTGCAGGGGAGAGGAGGGAGCACCATTAAATGAGCCACAGTCATCTATGGGTGACATCACCGCTCACAGCCATTGTCAAGTGCTCTCTCCTTTATCATGCGGCCATGCAGACTAAAAAATAAGTAATTATACAGATCTCTCTTACACCGGTGAGTCAGCATAGGTGTTAAGAGAGGGAGGGGACATTTTTAAGATTAGGTTTATCCTGAAATTCTACTTTTAAGTGGTTGTAAACCTCTAAAATAAACAAAATCCTCACATAGCGTGTACTAGCCTCAATATATAACACCTAGGATGGATCCTAGCTGCTCTCTCCTTCCTCTATGTGCACGAGAACCTTTTTCTAGGCAATCCATAGCCTGTTCCCTCCTCTAGAACACAGCAGGTGGTGGGCAGCCTCAGAGGTTTCCCTATGAGACTGTAGAGATGGGGGTGAGTCTATTCCCTCCACTCAGGTGTCATATTACACTCAACTCTCTGCTCTGGGCAGTGCAATGTGTGTGGTCAGATCCCCATCCTAAAAACTAACAAATATCAACTGATCTGTGTACTTTGCAATGCTGTACTGTATAGGAAAGAGGGTTGCAGATAAACAGGTACAGCTTATGTGGGAGGATTTGATTCATCATCATTAGTCACCAGAGGCCAGTCACGTTTGAGTTTATATAAAGGTTTACTATCATTTTAAAGCTGAATTCCGGGTATGGATTTTTCTGCATAGCTCGGACCAATGCAAGTATGCATAGGCAATACCTATTGGGCCGCCACAGAAGCAGAGAATCACAGTAGTATTCACTGCTGTGTTGAATGCATATACATTCTAATTTCCCACGTTTAGCACAACACATATTACACGAGTGCATAGCCAGTTTAAGAGTGGAAGCTGCCAGGAGTCACCCTCCCAAAAACCCCACCAGGGAATAAGGTCCAGCTTTTCAGCTGTCCTAAGAGGAAGCTGCCAGAAGTTGTTCCAAAACCTCCCAAGTTTTGGCAGTTGTTTCTTGATGGACTGAGCCATCTCTCATGTATGCTGTCCCAGAAGATGACTTGGGTAGCAAATTTTACATATATACACACACACTCACACAGGGCTGATTTACTAAAACTGGAGTGCGCAAAATCTGGTGCAATTCTGCACAGAAACCAATCAGCTTCTAACTTCAGCTGATTTATTTCTATGCACAGCTGCACCAGATGTTGCTCTCTCCAGTTTTAGTAAATCAACTACACAGTATATAACTGCAAACGGCACAAAATATGTTCACTGCATGTTCCAGTTTTGGATATAATAAAATGTTAAAACACAGTAAAAGGAACACCCACCAGAAAAGAACTATTTTAGCATTTATTTTGTAGAGTGCTCTAGAGGGTGTAAAGGGTCTAGCCAACAAGAGACCAATTACATGTAATTGTATCCATGCAGGTTCTATTTATAGGCCCTCAATATAATCAACACCTGCCTCTCATTCAGTGGTCCCCACAGAATTGTCAATTCATTCTTCAGCCCACAACTGTACATCCCTACCTGCATTACAATTAAATACTCATTTTAAAATGATCTGGTTCAGCACTGCAGCTTAGGCTCCATTCACACTTGTGCGATTTGTCATGTGACTTTTGGATATGACAAGTCGCAGCCATCCTTTTCAAATGGCACCCGTTTAGATCGGTGCAACTTAAAGTCGCAGCAATTTTGAAAAAGTGACAGCCCTACTTTGGTGCAACTTGTGATGCTACTTAGGTCCATTGAGTGTAATGTTGGATCAAAGTGGCACTGGAAATTGTGCGACTTTGAAGTCACACTAGTGTGAATGGAGCCTTATGTGTCAAATGAAGCCATGATAATACTGAGAAGTGCTCCATCTGGCAGTAATACTGTAAGTATTGCAAAGCGTGCTGGTAGAGGGCTATGCTGACTTTGGATTTGATAAAATGGTGGACCAACACCAGCAGATGACATAGCTCCCAAAATCATCACTGACTGGAAACTTCACGCTGGACCTCATGCAACTTAGATTCTGTGCCTCTCCACTCTTCCTCTAGACTCTGGGACCTTAATTTCCAAATGAAATGCAAAATTTACTTCCATCTGAAAAGAGGACTTTGGACCACTGAGCGACAGTCCAGTCCTTTTTCTCCTTCGCCCAGGTAAGACGCTTCTGACGTTGTCTCTGGTCCAGGAGTGGCTTGACACAAGAATGCGACAGTTGTAGCCCATGTCCTGGATACATCTGTATGTGGTGGCTCTTGAAGCACTGACACCAGCTGTAGTGCACTCCTTGTGAAACTCCCCCAAACTCTTGAATGGTCTTTGCTTCACAATCCTCTCAAGGCTGCATTTACAGCGCTGTTGCTTGTGCACCTTTTTCTACCACACTTTTTCCTTCCATTAATAGGCTTGGATACAGCACCCTGAACAGCCAGCTTCTTTAGCAATGACCTATTGTGACTTACCCTCCTTGAGGAGGGTGTCTGCTGACTTGTCAGTTGTCCAGAAGACAGTCATTGTCTTCCCCATGATTTTGTAACCTACATAACTAGACTGAGAGACCATTTAAAAGGCTCAGGAAACCTTTACAGGTGTTTTGAGTTTATTAGCTGATTAGAGCGTGACACCATGAGTCTAAAATATTGATCTTATTAACAATATTCTAATCTTCTGAGATACTGAATTCTGGGTTTTCGCTAGCTGTAAGCCATAATCATCACAATTAAAAGAAAAATGCTTGAAATACATCACTCTAATGAATTTATATAATATAGGAGTTTCACTTTTTGAATTGCATTACTGAAATAAATTAACTTTTTGATGATATTCTAATTTTTTGAGATGCACCTGTATATTATAAAGCTGGCCATAGAACCATAGCATGAATGCAGGAATCTGTTAGAAATCTAACAGTGCAGATGGATGAATCTCACTCTTTGGCTATTGAATTCTGACAGCCAGTGCCGCCTGCTGTTCAGCCAATAATTCCCTTAGGCCCTTTTCACACGGACTTTCCGATCAGGTCCGCCTGTCAGTTTTTCAGGGGGACCTGAGCGGACTAGAGGTAGCCCGATATGGGTTTTTCTCTGGCCGATGCCGATATTTAGAAATCGGGGCGGCTGATGTTTCTTTTTTTTTTTTCCCCCTTCATCTCAAAAAAATCTAACAGTTAATAAGAATTACAGTGATTACAGAAAATTGCTTAAACATTTATTAAACACAACAAGCATCCAATCAGTGCAATTATAAGTATAATTAATAAAAAAATAAAAAAAAACGATGCATCTTAAATATTAAAATACACAAAAACAGGTAAACAAAACTTTTGGATGAAAAAAATGGGCTAACTTTACTGTTTTATTTATTTATTTTTTTTAATTTGTTAAAGTGTATTTTTTCCCCCAAAAAAATCTCTAGGGTCTCTGCTAAAAGAGATATATATATATATATATATATATATATTTATTATGTTTGGGGGTTCTAAGTGATTTTATAGCAGAAAATACAAATTTTTTTACTTATAAGCAACAAATGTCAGAAAAGATTTAGTTTTTAAATGGTTAAAATGAACTCTTCTACACACCAGAGTTCATCCCTTTGACAAGCATAAACATTGTATCTGTTTCCTATATCAGCGATGTTCTCAGACTTGACAGGCTGCCCGGATTTTTGCCTTTCTTGTTCTATAGGAGGGACTCAAAGTTGCTCCGACTTAGAAAAAGGTTCCTTCAGGCGACTTGCAATGACTTCTATACAGAAGTCGTTTGCAAGTCGCGATGAGTTCGCGTTGTGTGGGTTTTGCGCCAAGTCGCCCCGCAAGTCGGATTGCCCCTGTGTGAACCGGCCTTTAGTGCATAAATTAGTCAGCCAAATTTGCAGCACAAATCGGCCGATGAATTAAAAAATGCCAAATATCGGCCAGGCGATATATCGGTTTACCTCTAGATCGGACCCTCCATTTACTCCTATGGAGTGGCGTATGTCAGCTGACCCCCACCGCTATCCGATCCGGCCCGTGAAATCCAGATGGATGGAGATCCTATTTTCCATCCGCCTGGCGGATCGGATGAAACCGGACAGGCGATTTGTTTTCATCCGATCTCCCCATAGAGGAGAGCGGGGCTCTGAGAGGTCCGTCCAAGCACAGCGAGTCATCCGCTTGCTCTTTCTAGTGTCACTCTTTCTGGCTAGCCTATAAACCTGATGTAACAGTGTTACGTTGGAGTTATTGATTGGCTGCTCTACTGTAAGTTAGGGTTAGGGGAGTGCAAATTACTTGCCTTACCCCAGGCGCTGACAACCCACACTACGCTAAAAAAAAAAAAAAAAAAAAAAAAAAATTGGCTCCTGTGGGTGGTGAGGTATCTCCTCTGATTTCCCAGACTAGCCCAGGCGGACTTTTTGACTGTCCACCTGGACTAGTCAAACGGACACACCTTAAAATAAAACAGAACCACTGACAATTATGGTCCTGTCTTTCACTTTTTTCCTTACATTTTACACTTTGGACTGTTTGTCTGAAAAAAAGTAAGTTGTTTAAGGAGGTACTTACGGTTGTTATCACCTACTTATTTTTTGGGCGACGTCAAATAACATAAGAAAATCGAAATCTCAACAGTAGTCTCATCCAGTCCCGAACTGTTTAAACGAAACTTAGATCCTCGGTCGATTTTTCAATCCTCGGTTAAAAAAAAAAAAAAAAAAAAAAAAAAA
>BLSH010066462.1:823739-833997 GCA_018402905.1 Glandirana rugosa | reverse complement strand
TGTAGGGGTCAGTGTAATGGCCAGTTAGGTCAGTGTAGATTAGAGGTCAGGTAGGTTAGTGTAGGGGTCAGTGTAGATTAGAGGTCAGGAAGGTTAGTGTAGGGGTCAGTGTAATGGCCAGTTAGGTCAGTGTAGATTAGAGGTCAGGTTGGTTAGTGTAGATTAGAGGTCAGGTTGGTTAGTGTAGGGGTCAGGTAGATTAGAGGTCAGTGTAATGGTCAGTTAGTGTAGGGGGCAGATAGGTCAGTGTAATGGTTAGGTAGCTTAGTGTAGGGGACAGGTAGGTCAGTGTAATGGTCAGATAGGTCACATGGGCAGGGCAAAGGGGGTGGGGTATGGGGCGACAAAATTAGATTTTGCCTAGGGTGTAAAAAATCCTTACACCAACCCTGACTCCACCAAAAAGTGGAAGCTCTGCTTGTTCACACCTTTTCCCCTCTACTGCCACATTTGCGGCAATCTATGGAACCCCCCCCCCCCCCCGCACTGCTTTCCGGGAGACAGAGGCCCAGAAGACAGCGGGGCCATTCACAAAAGTGCAGCACGACTTGCGCATGCGAGGTAGGAAACGGGCTGTGAAGCCACAAGGCTTTGCATCCTGTTTCCCTTAGTAAGGATGCCCGTGCATGGACCCAAAGCCGATGGACTAGGCTAAGGGTGCTGACATGGATACCTGGGCAGGCAAGTGTCATAGTAAAGTAGAACTATGGGCAAAACTTTTTTTTTTTTCATTTAAGGTAGGGTTATAGCTCCTGTAAGGTTTATTTCTCAAGCCGTCTTCCAGGACGGCACACCTGAGAGATGACTGGTCTCACCTGACAGGAAACACAATCAAGACAGAGTTCAAAAGCCCCCGCCCCTCCCATGCTCCTCAGTTTTTGATTGCGTTTCCCCACAGCGAAACAGTTTGTTTTCTTGCTAAGATTCAAGGCTATGAGCTGAGGGTCTCCCCCTGGGAACCAGACCGCAGGCTTCAGTGGCTGGAGGGTCAGGTGGGGTCTCCGTTACTCCTCCCAGGGGGGCTATTCCCCAGACTGGTAACAGTCTTCTCAGGGGGGGTAGCAGGACTGGAAGAGCCCCCCTGAGAACTGAAGGACCCTGGGCACAGTGGGGTGGCCAGAAACTTCAGGGACCATTTTCCCCCTCCCTCTTCTTACCTGGCTGGGTTGTCAGGGATTGAGGAGGCTGTGCTGTGTCTGTTGTCCCACGGACCTCCATTGCAGTAGTAGTCCGGCTCCAGTGTAGTCAGCGGCATTGGAGACGCCGGGAGGAGGAGGAGGCGGCTTGGAGCCAGATCGTTTTCCTGCTTTCCCCCCCGTGACGAAGTGATGTCAGGGCCGCTAGAGGGTGTTTCCGGTCCTCAGGGCTTCACCAAAATGGTGGTGGTTTTCACAGGAGGGGAGCGACCAGCATCCAGCGGAGCGGGCGTCCACAATCCTCCTGCTCTTACAGTAGAGCCACAGCGGCGGTTGGCCGGAGACGCTCTGGCTTCTACAAGGATGGACAGAGAGGTGGGACCGGCAACGGTCACAGCCACAGAGGAGACCACAGTGGGTGAGTCAGCTGGCTGGCAGGGGTACTGGTGGGGTGGGACCCTGAACCTTACCCCTGCAGGGAGCGGTAGAGGTTAATGCAGGTGCATTTATCTTGCAGACGTGGAATCTGTGGCCCAGGTAGGCGCCAGCAGGACTAAGTCTAAGACCTCTTCCCGCTATAAAAGATGTGGTTACTGCAATGACAAACTGCCGCAGGAACACGCAAAGCCCTTCTGCTTTAAATGTATTCATAAACTGTCAGGGAAGGAAACGTCTCAGGTTATGAAGGATTTTCTTGCTGTACAGACAGAGATTTTGACTATCAGGTCTTTTCAAGCAACCCTTAAACCAAGGCAGGAAGTGGAGGCACTGTCTAGTGTTGAGGGCTTTTCCTCACAAGAAGGGCCGTCAGGCCTTGAGAGGCCACTTAAGCGGGCAACTGTCAGGGTTCCTGCCATGCAGGACTCGGAGGAGGAGGAAGAAGCAGAAGGGTCTGAGCAGAATTGTCTGGATGAGGATAGCCAGGAGGAGGAAGAATCCAGACCATGCAGACACATTTTTTTTGCTGATGAGATGGAGGGTCTCCTCAGGGCCATTTATGCCTCTGAGGAGATTCAGGAGCCTTGCTGCACATATGTCAGCTCAGGATAAAATGTACAGAGGTTTAGTCAGCCCACAGGCTAAGGTTCTTCCAATACATCAGGGTCTAAAAGACATTATCCTGAGGGAGTGGAAGGAGCCAGAGAGGAAAATTCAAAACCTGGAAGTGTAGATGTCCCTTTAAAGATGAGGAAGAGGAGAGATTCTTTAAGACTCCTAGGTTAGACGCTTCCCTGGCTCAGGTCTCAAAACAATCCGACCTTTCTTTTGAGAATGCGGGTAATATTAGAGAGCAGATGGATAGGAGGTCTGAAACTCTACTGCGCAGAGCCTGGGAGGCCAATGCGGCAGCAATGAGTCCGGCCCTAGCCTCAGCCTGCGTGGCTAGAAACGCGGACATGTGGATGAGCAAGCTATTGGACCATGTTTCGCATACATCCAAGTCAAAACAGGTGTTAGACTCCCTGGAATCGATTGGTAAAGCGGTAGCCTATCTAGCAGACGCTGCTGTTGAAACTGTGGGTACAACAGCAAAATCTGCAGCCCTGCTAAATTCGGCTAGAAGAGCCTTATGGGTGAAGACCTGGGACGGGGACCATACATCAAAGTCACGATTGTGTGGTCTCCCATTTGAAGGGTCATTGCTATTTGGTTTGGATCAGGCTCTTGCCAGATCTACAGAAAAGGGGAAAATATTCCCGGTGAAGGCTAAGAGGACTAGGAAAATTTTTTCAAGGCCCCCAAGAGTCCAATCGGTTTAAGAACAAAAAGGAAAATAAAAAATGGGGGTTTGGCAAAGAAAAACCAAAAGTTGGGCGAGAAGGACTCCAAATGACGCCAGTGCCAGCGTAGGGGAGATGCTCTCCCAATTCTCCATCCAGTGGGAGAAGATTACGCAGAGCCCCTACATCTTACAGATAATAAGAGAGAGGTACAGGTTAGAGCTGAACTCCTTACCCCCTCACAGTTTTTTCCTTACCCATCTGCCCAGGGACAGACAGAAGGCAGCGGGCCTCCTGGAAAATATCAAACAGTTGGCCGAGCAGAGAGTCATTGTTCCAGTGCCAACAGTAGAACTCTCACATTTTTGTAGTCTCCAAGCCTTCGGGAAGTTTCGCCTTATCATAAACCTGAGAAGGCTGAACAAGTTCATACTGTACAAGAAGTTCCGTATGGAGAATATTTACAGCTTCAAAAAGCATCTGTTAAAGGATGTCTTCATGGTCACAATAGACCTGAAGGAAGCGTACCTTCATGTCCCCATTTGTACGGAACACCAGAGTCTGCTGCGGTTTGCAGTTTGCACCAAAGAGGGTGTCCAGCACTGGCAGTTCAGCGCTTTGCCCTTCGGTTTGGCATCCAGCCCGAGAATCTTTACCAAGGTTCTGGCGGAAGTAGTATCTTTCCTCCATCTGGAGGGAATTGTGCTGATCCCGTACCTGGACTACCTGTTGGTCTACAACCAGTCACAAGTACAGTTGATGGTGGACCTGGACAGGGTAGTAACAACACTAGAGTCCCTGGGATGGTTGACCAGTCGGTAGAAGTCCTCACTGGTTCCCTCCCAAACCAAGATGTATCTAGGATTCCTGATAGACTCTGTGACACAAAAGCTCATTTTGCCCCAAGTGAAGGTGGAGACCTTGGTAGTGGCAGTAGAGTCTCTTCTAGAACCCAGAGAGTTATCTCGCAGGTTCATTATGAAGGTACTAGGACTGATGACATCCTGCATCCCCGCGGTGCCCTGGGCTCAGTTTCACTCCAGATCCCTCCAGGGATTCCTTCGCTCTTCTTGGGGTGGGAAAAGAGGATCCTTGGACCAAAGGGTACTGGTCCCAAGGAAGGTAAAGGAGTCGCTTCGGTGGTGGCTCAACCCAGACAGGTTAAGTTGGGGTCTTCTGTGGAATCAGCTCCAGCCAGTAAAGGTCAGGACCGATGCAAGCGCCTGGGGTTGAGGGGCCCATCTAGAGGAACTTCGGGCCCAGGGGGTTTGGAACCAGAGTCAGAGGGACACTTCCTCCAATTTCAGAGAGGCCTTAAAAGCCTTTGAGGAAAGGAACAGGGAAAAAGAGGTCCAGGTCCTTTTGGACAATTCCACTACGGTGGCCTTCCTGAACCGTCAGGGGGGTACAAAGTCCAGTTCTCTGATGAACCTAACACAGGGAATTCTGGAATGGGCAGAGATGAGGATTCCCTCAATTTCAGCCATCCACATACGGGGGGTGTTCAGCCTAGGGGCAGACTTCCTCAGCAGGCAGCAGATCCTTCAAGGAGAGTGGGAGCTACACCCCGAGGTGTTTTCGATGGTGTGTCAAACCTTCGGTACACCAGAGGTGGCCCTCTTTGCCAGAGGAGGCAACAGGAAAGTCAAGAGAATCTTTTCCCTGTTCAGAGGGGGTAGATGCATTGGCCCATGAGTGGATTTTCAGGCTAGCCTATGCCTTTCCCCCCTTGGCTCTGATCCCGAGGGTGCTACACAAACTAAGTCAGTCAGGGGGCAGACTAATTCTGGTAGCGCCGTGGTGGCCCAAGAGGACGTGGTTTCCCACTCTAAAAAATTGGTCAGTAAGCCCTCCTCAGCACCTTCCGGATCGGCAGGATCTCCTCCTTCAGGGCCCAGTGGTTCACCCGAATCCCACCTTCTTCAGTCTGATGGTGTGGCTCTTGAAAGGGAAAGCCTGCGTCGCAAGGGCTGCTCAGAGAGAGTGATTGAAAATCTCTTAATAAGCAGAATGCAGGTGACTAGGCGAATCTACGCCAAGGTTTGGGTAGTGTTCTCTCGATGGTGTCAGGCTTGAGGGACTTCCCAACAAGAGATCCCCGCTGTTCTGGATTTTCTCCAGGATGGTGTGGATCAGGGGCTGGCAACCAAGACCCTCAGGGTACAGGTCGCGGCTCTGTCCGTGTTTTTGGATAAGAGGTTGGCCTTAGAACCTCTGGTTAAAAGATTCCTGTCAGCCAGGGAAAGGATGTCCCCAGTGAAAGTGAAGAAGTTTCCCCCTTGGGACCTGACCCTGGTATTGGAGGCCCTAACTAGGGCACCCTTTGAGCCATTGGCTCAAGTTTCTTTAAAGCTTCTTTCTTTGAAAGTGGCCTTCCTCCTGGCCATTATGTTGACCAGGAGGGTAAGCGACTTGCAGGCTCTGTCAATGAAAGAGCCCCTTTTCTTATTGTTTGAGGATAGGGTAGTTCTTAGGCAAGATCCCCTGTATCTACCCAAGGTACCGTCAAGTTTTCATAGGACACAGGAGATTGTCCTTCCTTCATTCTGTGAGAACCCCCAGAATGAGAGGGAAAAATAATTTCATTTGTTGGATGTCAGACGGTGTCTCTTGATTTATTTAGAGAGGGTAAAAGAGTTCCGTAAATTAAATCACCTATTAGTAGGTTTTAGTGGTCAAAAGAAGGGAGAACAGGCCTCTAAAACAACCATTGCTATATGGATTAGACAAACCATTACCATAGCATATGAACAGACAGGGAAAACAGTTCCCCCTAGTCTAAAAGCTCACTCTACGAGGTCTCTGGCGACTTCCTGGGCAGAAAAGGCCGGAGCATCGATAGACCAGATCTGCAGAGCAGCAACGTGGGCAAGCCGGAACACCTTCCTGAGGCATTACAGGGTTGAGCTTCTGTCCCCTCAGGATCTAGCCTTCGGTAGGAAAGTCCTACAGGCTGTCGTCCCGCCCTAAGGTAGGCCTGAGCTTCTTGCTTCTCTCGGGTGTGCCGTCCTGGAAGACGACTTGAGAAAATAACCAGTTACACTTACCGGTAATGGTGTTTCTGGGAAGTCTTCCAGGACGGCAGGCCTACTTCCCACCCGATCTTGTGATAGGATTATCTATGTTATATGAAACTCTGTTAACTCTCATGCACTGATGTGGGTCAATACTTTTGCACAAAACTGAGGAGCATGGGAGGGGCTTTTGAACTCTGTCTTGATTGCGTTTCCTGTCAGGTGAGACCAGTCATCTCTCAGGTGTGCCGCCCTGGAAGACTTCACAGAAACACTGTTATCGGTAAGTGTAACTGGTTATTTTTTGCCATCTTTGTCCAATTGCAGAGATTTCCCTTCACTTCCTGTCCCATAACTAAAACAGAAAGTGAGAGGAAATGCCTGCACGTTAAAGCGGTTGTACACCCAAGAAAAACAAAACCCTGTAAGGCAAAGGCATAATGAGCTAGTATGCGCTGCATACTAGCTCATTACGAAATACTCACCTCAGAACGAAGTTCCGATAGGGCTGTCTGGTCCCCACAGAGGGAGCTGACATTTTCCCTCAGATGTTCCTTCCACGTCCGCGGCTCCGGCGCTGTGAATGGCTGGAGCCATGAGATGTCACTCCCACGCATGCGCACGGGAGTCCTCAGTTCTGGCGTGATGCGCCTGGCCTTCGCCGTAACTTCTCTGCGTATGCGCCGCTGATGTCAGCGGCTGCATGCAGGGGGACTGTACAGGTTTAGGAGTACAACCTGTACATGTTGTACCTGGGTCATTTTTTGGGCGTTTCCATTGGCCTGGTGCTCCAGGACCTTCAAAAGTGCAGAGGTAGTCAAGAAATTTTATGTGTAATTTATGCTCCTAGAACGCCTGACGTTGCTCCCTGCATGTTGGGCCTCTGTATGTGGCCAGGCTGTGTAAAAGACTCACACATGTGGTATCGCCATACTCAAGAGGAATGTATTTTGGGGTGTAATTTGTGGTATGCATATGCTGGGTGTGAGAAATAACCTGTTAACATATGACAATTTTGGGGGAAAAAAATAAATAAATAAAAAATTCATTTTGCAAAGAATTGTGGGAAAAAATTACAACTTCAAAAAATTCACTACGCTTCTTACTAAATACCTTGGAATGTCTACTTTCCAAGAAGGGGTAATTTGGGGGGTATTTGTACTTTCCTGGCTTGTTAGGGTCTCAGGAAATGAGATCAGTACATCAGGTGTGATCAATATTCAGTGATTTGCACCATAGCTTGTAGACTCTATAACTTTCACAAAGACCAAATAATATACACTAATTTGTTTTTTTTTTACCAAAGATAGGTAGCAGTATAAATTTTGGCCAAAATTTATGAAGAAAAATTACTAATTTGCAAAATTTTATAACAGAAACGGAGAAAAATTCATTTCTTTACAAAATTTTCGGTCTTTTTTTAATTATAGCGCAAAAAATAAAAAACCCAGCGATGATTAAATACCACCAAAAGAAAGCTCTATTTGTGTGAAAAAAAGGACGCAAATTTCATATGGGTGCAGTGTTGCATGACTGAGTAATTGTCATTCAAAGTGTGAGAGCGCTGAAAGCTGAAAATTGGTCTGGTTGTTAAGGGGGTTTAAGTGGTCAAGTGGTTAACCTACAGGTAAGCGTTATTATAGGCTTACCTGTAGGTAAAAATTATGCAAAGGGGTATACAACAGCTTCCATGGGGGACCCCCAGATCACCAGAACTAGTGTCCCTATTGGAAGATGTCCCCTCTATTACTTTTCTGGGGACAAACCAAAATTTGTGATTTTCTTTCCTTTTTTTTTTTTTTTTTTGAAAGTTGTCTTTCTTAGAAAATTATGGGATTTGAGATGCAAAACATAGCCATTGTGGCATACCCCAGCTAACTGGTGCGCGTAGCCATGTGCATAACGCAGTACAACTTACGGATTTCCTTTTACTTTCAATGATAATGGTAAACAGAACAAATAGAGAGGGTGAATCTCCTTAACCAGTTGCCGACCGCCCACTGTGGCTTGACGGCAGCGACTTGGTTCGTTAGGTGACGGCGATCTGCGAGATTGCACACTGTGAGCGCATGCTGCCAGAAGCGCGCTCGCTGTGTTCCAGGGGAGCCAGGAAGCGGGTAGGGCGGACTCGATCTCCGCCGGCTACCCACGATGGCTCCCCCACAGTGAGAGAACGGAGGTCCGTGTATGTAAACACGGATCTCCGTTCTGACAGAGGGGGAAGGGATGTGATCACAGGCTCCCTGTATATGGGAGCTGTGATCACTCCCCTCCCCCTGCTAGGCCAGCCCCCATACAGTTAGAACACTCTGAGGGAACACAGTTAACCCTTAGGGCGCCCCCTCCAGGTTAACCCCTTCACTGCCAATGGCATTTACACAGTAATCAGTGCATTTTCATGGCACTGATCGTTGTATAAATGCCAGTGGTCCCAAAAAAGTGTCAAAATGGTCCGTCATGTCTGCCGCAATATCGCAGTACCACTAAAAATTGCAGATCGCCACCATTACTAGTAAGTTATAAATAAAAACCCCATAAATTAATTTTCATCATTCCTAAACGCGGCAACTTTTGTGCAAACCAATCAATAAACACGATTGTGGGGGGGCGTGTCCAGATGTGAGAAGCGGCGGACGCTTAGGCAAAGAGCTCCGACCATCCTGAGACCTATCCTGTGCCATTCGCCTATTATTAAGCCTCCATAGGATCGGCCAGTACTGCCCAAGACATATTAATTCGTCTGCTGCGCTGCTTGGGGCATATTTCCTTCGTCGACCGGCCGGCCGGATCCGCTAATCGAGGCCCCGGCTTTGTGGCCTAGTCCTCGGAGCGCCGCTTTTCTCCCAAAGATCGGGCCATCCGTGCTCCACCTGCTCCTGGGGGTACCCCTCCGGCCATCAAGCTGCCCCATTGACGGTCCAGAGACACCACCTGCGGATCCTGTGAGTAAGGGGACTGAGGGAGAACCGAGGCCTGCAGCGTGCGGCCGCCATCTTGGTACACCCTCCGGGCTTGCTACCTCTTTTTCATCAAAGGGAAGGGTATAGCTTTCTCCTATACCAACATTAACAGCTCTGGACACTGCTCCTATCTCCCCCAGAGGATCAGTCTGTAGAAAGGGGGTGCCGGGAACACTAAGCCTGGGGGACCAATCCCAGCTCACCATAGTCTGCACTACTGCATTTTGTCACCGGAGAACCTCGCCTAGAATACATAACAGTCAGCATCTCTCCCAGGCAGGTAACCTCCCTATACCTTTGTGCTGTCCTCCTGTACACTTGTCTGACTAAAGGGTGGGAAACGTGTCCCCCTACTTAAATACGGTCCTCCTATATCTGCTTCGGCAGCAGAGCAACTAGCCAGGTTTAGAAGGCAAGGGGATGTGGGAGATGTGACAGACCCTGAGCACGCACCCCAGCCCCCACTGCATGCAGCTTCCTCTTCATTGTCATCCCAGGAGCTGTGCACATCTGGACCGGCCATATTTAAAACACAGGGTGAGTCCCACCTGGTGTTGGACTCCCCATATAGCCCTACTGATAATACGGCTCCTGGGCCACCTATGGTGGAACCTACACTGGCTGAGATCATGATGGCGATTCAGGACTGCAAAACCTCCCTGTCGTTACAAATTGAAACCATCCGCATTGACAACTCACTACTAAAACAAGATGTACAAACTTTAAGGGAAAGAACCGGAGCAGCAGAAGAACGCATCAGTACTTTAGAAGATACGGTGCAACCAATGTCAGCCGCTGTTCAGGCGAACACCGCCGAAATGGCAACCCTCCGTGCAAAAATCGACAATCTGGAGAACCGCTCCAGGAGAAATAATCTCCGCTTTGTGGAATTCCCGGAGAGATCTGAGAGCTCTCGTCCTGAACGGTTCCTGCACTCCTGGCTGCGAGAGGTAATGGGGGTCGAGAGTTTGTCTCACGCCTTCCTCATTGAAAGAGCACACCGTACCCCACCACGAGCACCAAATCCAGGGACCCCCCCCCACGTTCTCTGATTGCACGTATCCTCAACTTCCAAGACAAAGTGACCATTCTGCGTTTAGCCAGAGAAAAAGGTCCACTTAAATACAACGGCAATACCATTTCCTGCAGGGGCAGCAGCGACACCTGGTTGCACCAGCAGCTCGGTTCGGTACCGAAGAAATCCACTCAACATCTTTACCCGGAACGACAGGGTTTACTGAGAATTAAACCGTCCCTTCTCGTATCGCATGACATCCGGGAGGACAGCCTCTGCCAAGAAATGACGTCTCTTCCTCTGTGCAACCGCAACCTGTAGGCGACTTTTCAGTCCTATCTACCTTTACCATAACGGCAACATAAATTCACCTGGAAAAAGAGACCGATTTGCGTCTTACCAGTGAAACAGA
>BLSH010066462.1:790626-801926 GCA_018402905.1 Glandirana rugosa | reverse complement strand
CTTCCCACTTGCATAGCACAGTTACATTGCTGCTGGGCATTTAGTTTTACTTTTATATTTACCTGACCCTGTATAAGTTGTCGCAGCAAACACTGAAGGTACACAATATACTGTATATTGAGATTTCTAATAACCTGCAATTTCTGGAGACAGGGATAACGTTTTGGTCTCCCACCTGACTCTCCTGTACCAAACAATAGAGTGACCCAATTGTATATTTCACACCAAGTGTAGTTACCCTGTTGAGAATTGGAAAATCTTCTTGTATCTTTGGATAATGAGGATCCCCAGCAACTGCTCTGGGACTGTCCTATTATACAACAGAGAATTCTTTAATCTTGGTATTGGTGCAAGCCCTCAGGACCACTGAGCTGTCTCCTATTCTGGAATAAAAGACACGAAAACACCACACTTGTGAGCTGAGCTGCCTTATGTCAAACCCATACAGCTATAGCTGTGACTTGGGTCCAACTAGGTTTTCCAAATTTGACACAGCATCGGTTTTATTGTCATAGCTTAACTGAACAAGTTAGAAGCTGATTGGTTACTATACACAGCTACACTAGATTCTGCGTGCACCCGTTTTAGTACCCCCCTCCCCCCCCATCCCTCAGTGAGTATCTTTGGTCAGTCATGTTCTTTGCATTGTATGTAAGTATCACATACAAAAATAGAGAATGTGCAGACAAGTTTTATAAAGTATGGTGAGGTGTCTGGAGTGACAACTCGGGTAATCTGAATAACTTTTAGATTACATGTCCTCCTGGTAGTAATGCATGAATGTATTATACACAACAGTCGTACCTTAGTTCAGAGAGATTTGGTAGTTTTACTTGACAGGAGTGAAAATTATTTTTTGCATTGTTATACACTCACCGGCCACTTTATTAGGTACACCTGTTCAATTATTGGTAACACAAATTGCTATTCAGCCAATCACATGGCAGCAACTCAATGCATTTAGGCATCTAGATGTGGTAAGGACGAGTTGCTGAAGTTCAAACCATTCATCAAAAAAGGGGAAGAAAGAGGATTTAAGTGACTTTGAACAAAATGAGTATTTCAAAAACTGCTGGGATTTTCATGCACAACCATCTCTAGGATTTACAGAGAATGGTCCGAAAAAGAGAAAATATCCAGTGAGCGGCAGTTGTGTCGATAAAAATGCCTTGTTGATGTCAGAGGGCAGAGGAGAATGGGCAGACTGGTTCAAGATGATAGAAAGACAACAGTTACTCAAATAACTACTCGTTACAACCAAAGTATGCAGAATACCATCTTTTAACACAGAACACATCGAACCTTGAGCATACTGGGTGCCATGCCTGTCAGTTAAGAACAGGAAACAGGCTATAATTCGCACATGCTCATCAAAATTGGACAATAGAAGATTGGAAAAACGTTGCCTGATCTGATGAGTCTCGATTTCAGATGCGACATTCAGATGATAGGGTCAGAATTTGGAGTAAACAACTTGAAAGCATGGATCCATCCTGCCTTGTATCAACAGTTCAGGCTGGGGGTGGTGGTGGTGTAATGGTGTGGGGGATTTTTTTCTTGGCCCACTTTGGGCCCCTTAGCACCAATTGAGCATCATTTAAACACCATCGCCTACCTGAGTATTGTCGCTGACCATGTCCATCCCTTTATGACTACAATGTACCAATTTTCTGATGGCTACTTCCAACAGGATAATGCACCATGTCTCACCACTGGTTTCTTGAACATGACAATGAGTTCACTGTACTCCAATGGCCCCCACAGTCACCAGATCTCAATCCAATAGAGCACCCTTGGGATGTGGTGGAATGGGAGATTTGCATCATGGATGTGCAGCCAACAAATCTGAAGCAACTGTGTGATGCTATGACAATATGGACCAAAATCTCTGATAACTGTTTCCAACACCTTGTTGAATCCGTGCCACGAAGAATTAAGGTAGTTCTGAAGGCAAAATCCGGTCCAACCCGGTGCTAGCAAGGTGTACCTAATAAAGTGGCCGGTGAGGGTAACTACCACTAGAAAATTCTTAATTTCGTGGACATATACTGGATCAATTATATCAGGTATGTTCCTGCACTAAAACATTTATGATAAAGTGCTAGATTCAAACATCCATATCAAAGTGAAGCAAAATAAGTCCAAATGCGTTTCTTGAAGGTAAAACGCCACCTCTCTTGTTGAATACTATAAATAAGTGTGGTAGATTGCATGGCATGGATGCCCCAGATAACATTCTATGCGATTAAATGCGCTGGGCAGAGCCTACGCCGCATGTGACTCTGCCACACTTTCTTGGAATTAGAACCTTTGCTGTACAGCTGGAAATTGTGATTTTCTTTTAATGCGCATATTCGTCTTTTACCATGTGAGTAGAATCTGTATCATGCATTTACATTAACCGGTTCCAGTCCGGCTCGCATAGATTTACTGCCGCATGATGGCACGATCCTGCAAATCGCCATCTATAAACCGCGGTTCCCCGCTCTGTCAGGCAGCATGCAAGAGATCTACTGATCCCTGTTACTGGGATCTGCTAGATCTCTTATGCCCCGGCAGCCCAGCCCCCTCAATTACAACACACACAAGGAACACAGTTAACCCCTAGATCGCCCCCTGCAGGTTAACCCCTTCACTGCCAATGACAGTTACACAGTAATCAGTGGATATTTAAATTTCTGATTGCTGTACGACTGTCATTGGTCCCAAAAAAGTGTCAAAAATGTCCGATGTGTCCGCTGCAATGTCGCAATCCTGATAAAAATCGCAGATCGCCGCCATTACTAGCAAAAAAAAAATAGTAAAAACGCCATAAATGAATTCTCATGGTTAGTAAAGGCGGCAACTTTTGTGCAAACCAATCAATAAACACTGATCTTGATTTTTTTTTTACCACACATATGAGAGAGAATATATATCGGCCAAAACTGATGAATAACTTTGTTTTGTTTTTTGTTTTCTGGATATGTATTCTAACAAAAAGTAAAAAATATTTTTTTTTTTTTCAAAATTGTCGCTCTTTTTTTAATAGCGGTGATCAGAAGTTACGCAGAGGGGATCAAATACCACCAAAAGAAAGCTCTATTTGTGGGGAAAAAAGGGCATCTATTTTGTTTGGGTACAACGTCGCACCACTGCGAAATTGTCAGTTAAAGTGACGCAGTGCCGAGTCACAAAAAGTGATCTGGTCCTACAGTGGGAAATCCTTCCAGTCCTTAAGTGGTTAATGTTTTTAGCCAATTTACACTATGTGGTTTCCTTCGCTTTTGATTCCACATCCTTTAATATATGGTCACCACTGACTTTAGAGAGAGAGTCAATCTGATATTTTGGAGCCAATTGGTGTGAACTGAATGTTCCCAGTGGGAAGTATTTACAACAAGCGAATTAGACTCTATAGTGTGGTCATTTCAGTCCGGTAATTTACATAATGGTGATGGCTCACGTGTAGGGTTGCCACATCATCCCTTTAATCCAGGACACATATGAATTACACAGGTTCTGAGGCTAATTTAATGCAGATAAGGTACTAACTGAGTTTAAGGCCTCATACACACGGACGTTTTTTGACGCCGGCGTTTTCTGGCGTTTTTTGCAGCTCTCCATGTTAGTCAATGGCCCCATAAAAACGTCGGCGTTTCTGAGCTGTAGGTGGCGTCAGCGTTAGTGAGCAGAAAGTAGAACCCATGGCCATCGCGTTCTGAGGCTGTAACGTTTTGACGTTTTCAAGGAGAAAAAGTCGACGTTTTTCGGCGTTATGCATTGGCGTTTTTGAGCGCTAGTGAGCGTCGGCGTCAATAGACGTTTTTTTAAAAAAAATCATTCCTCTGCTATTTTTCAACCTAAAAACGTCGGCGTCAAAAAACGCCAGAAAAACGCCGGTACAATATTAAGTGGCGTTTGTTGGCGTCTGTTGGCGTCTCGTGGCGTTTTGCGGCGCTTTTTGACGTCGATGCAGCCAAGGAACGCGCTGGTCGTGGGTTCTCTGATACGCCGACGCCATCTACAGCTCAAAAACGCCGACGTTTTTTATGTGGCCATTGACTAAAGGCTCGTACACACGGGACGACGATCATGCTTACGACCGTGTTGAATCGTACGTTGACGGTCGTATGTAGCCTACTGACATGCACACGACGGTCGTACATACAACTTGCGGCTGACCGAACGTGATGACGCGAACGAGCGTATAATGAGGAAGTAGCGTCACCTTTTGGGCTCCTTTCTCATTTCATGTTAGTTGAAGTGGACTTGGCGCATGCGTGTTTAGCACAATACAACTTTGTTGAACACAGCTGCTCTACACACGACTCAACGGTCGTATGCGAGCTTGTTGACACAACCAAGTTTTCTAGTCTGCACATACAACTCCCACGAACGACCGTCGTACGTTCAACTGTTGAAAGCACCGCCACAGACGATAGATTCTGCATGCAACGGTCGTGAGTACGACGTGTTGAACACGATCGTTGTCCCGTGTGTACGAGGCTTAACATGGGGAGTAGAAAAAAACGTCAGTAGACGCCGGCGTCAAAAAACGCCCGTGTGTATGAGGCCTAATATGTGTCCTGGATTAAAGGGATGACAACCCTACTCACGTGGTAACTACAACAATGGATTAGCCTCGCTTAATATTACCTGTGGTGTTTTACTTTCCAGACACAGATTTGGACTTTTGAGGTTTTCACATTAATTATTTTGCATCACTTTGATATGGACTTTTGAATTTAGCACTTTATTATCACTGTGTTAGCACAGCAACATACCTGATATAAATTATTTAGTTTGTCTTCCTGCTGGTTGCCAGCAGCTGTGTTCTATTCTCATTGTTTACACCAGCATGTTTTCAATTATTTGTTTAATATAGTGTTGCATTTTTTTTTGTCTGGATTTCCTTTTTTTGGTGGTGTTGTAGAGCAGCATTGTCTTAATCTGGATTGCACTCTGTTCTAGTTTTTATTTAGCTTTTATGTTCTACTTTTTTTTTTTTTTTTTTTATAAACCCTTATTGTCCCCTATAAGGGGTTATCAAATTATGCTAAAGTTTGTCACCAATTAAAAGCTGACGACTGTGTACTAATTGAAATAAACGCAATACAATTTGTCTTTAAAAGAAATCAATCACTTTACTTATATTTACTTCACCATCAACTTCTCTGGATCTGTGTCAGTGATTCAACTCTCACGCCAGGAGGACTGCTGGGGAAAAGAATGCAAATTACTGGGAAAAGTAATGAATGCACCGATACAAAAACTGCGGTGCAGGCTTCGTCACACCTTTTCTCTACAACATTGCTCAAAATCCAAACCTCAAGCCAGACCTGTCGGGCTGTTAAACAGTTTAACTGGTATGCAAATAAGGCATTTGTTGATGTTTCACATATGCTTAGTGAATCCTTTTAAAACAATCCTACATAAAAACTGCAGTGAGGACACTAATATTTTACATAAGCAGGCTTTTTTTATTTGCTTTGAGTTTCACATGAAATCGTAACTGTCCTGTATAGCAATAGTCTTTCAGATTGAATAGCCATTCAAGGAGATCCTTAACCACATAAGGACCGGAAGGATTGTTAGGACCAGAGCACTTTTTGTGATTTGGCACTGCGTCACTTTAACTGACAACTGCGCGGTTGTGCGACGTTGTACCCGAACAAAATTTGTGTCCTTTTCCCACAAATAGAGCTTTCTTTTGGTGGTATTTGATCGGCTCTGCGTCTTTTCTGATCACCGCTATAAACAAAAAAAGAGTGACAATTTTGCAAAAAATACAATATTCCTTACTTTTTGCTAAAATACAAATCCAAAAAAAAAAATATAAAACAAATTTATTCATCGGTTTTGGCCGATTTTATTTGATTGGCTTGCACAAAAGTTGCCGCATTTACAAACCATGAGAATTCTTTTCTGGCGTTTTTTACAAAATTTTTTTTTTTTTTTTTTTACTAGTAATGGTGGCGATTTGCGTTTTTTTTATCGGGACTGCAATATTAGGGCGGACATGTCGGACATTTTTGACACTTTTTTTGGGACCAATGACATTTATACAGCGATCAGAAATTTAAATATCCACTGATTACTGTGTAAATGTCATTGGCAGTGAAGGGGTTAACACTAAGGGGACAGTGAAGGGATTAACTGTGTTCCCTGGGTGTGTTCTAACTGTGAGGGGGCTGGGCTGGCAGGGGCACCAGAGATCTAACTGATCCCAGTGACAAGGATCAGTAGATCTCTGACATGCCGCCTGTCAGAATGAGGAACCGCTGTGTTTACATTGGTGGTTCTCCGTTCTAGCTCTGTAACAGGGCATCGCGAGTCGCCGGCGGACATCGAGTCCACCCAACCCATGGCCCCGCTCAGGGAGCGTGCCCCCTAGCTGCCGTGCATGAAAGTGACGACTATAAGCGGCGATTCGCGGGACAGAGCCACACAGTCACCATAGATAGTGTAGCACCCTGGTCCTAAACAGGGCTGCTAACAAATTTAGTTTGCTAGGTGGTAAGTAGAGCTGCACGATTCTGGCCAAAATGAGAATCACGATTTTTTTGCTTAGAATAAAGATCACGATTCTCTCACGATTCTCGCGGCGTAATATATTAAATATATAAAAAAAATTGGGCTAAGAGCACTGTTTAGGTTTTTGAAAGGGGTAATTTTTCCAAAAAAATTGTGTTTAAAAGTCTGCTGCGCAAACAGCGTGTGGCATAAAATATTGCAACAACCACCATCTTATTCTCTAGGGTCTCTGCTAAAAAAAAATATATAATGTTTGGGGGTTCTAAGTCATTTTCTAGCACAAAATAATTCATTTTTATTTGTAAACAGCAAGTGTCAGGAAAGATTTAATCTTTAATCACTTGCCGACCGCCGATCGGCATTTGACGGCGGCAAAGTGGCTCTTTAAGGCAAATCGCCGCCATCTGACGGCGGCTGCCAGATCACGCACAGTGAGCGCGCCCGCGCGCTCACTGTGTCCGGGGAGGGCCAGGGAGCAGGTGCGGCGGAGTCGATCTCCGCCGGCCACCCGCGATGCCCCCCCCGGAGTGAAAGAACGGAGGTCCGTGTAAGTAAATACGGACCTCCGTTCTGTGTGAGGGGGAAGGGCTTCCTCTACACAGGAGGTGTGATCGCTTCCCTTCTCCTGTTAGGGCAGTCCCCCCACAGTTAGAACACGCCCAGGGAACACAGTTAACCCTTCAATGTCAATGGCATTTACACAGTAATCAGTGCATTTTTATAGCACTGATCGCTGTATAAATGCCAATGGTCCCAAAAAAGTGTCAAAATGTTCCGACATGTCCGCTGAAATATCGCAGTACCACTAAAAATCGCAGATCGCCGCCATTACTAGTAAAAAATAAAAAAAAATAAAAACCCCAAAAATTAATTCTCATCATCCGTAAACGCGACCACTTTTGCACAAACTAATCAATAAACGCCGATTGCGATTTTTTTTTATCACAAATATGAGGAAGAATATAAATCGGCCAAAACCGATGAAAAAAAATCTTTTTTTATATATTTTTTTGGATTTGTATTTTAGCAAAAAGTAAGAAATTTCGTTTTTTTTGCAAAATTGTCGCTCTTCTTTTTTTTATAGTGCCGATCAGAAATGACGCAGCGGTGATCAAATACCACCAAAAGAAAGCTCTATTTGTGGGGAAAAAAAGGACGCAAATTTCGTTTGGGTACAACGTCGCACGACCGCGCAATTGTCAGTTAAAGCGACGCAGCGCCGAATCGCAAAAAGGGCTCCGGTCCTAAAGTGTGAAATCCTTCTGGGGCTGAAGTGGTTAAATGGTTAAACCAAACATCTATACAAGGGGAGTTCATTCAGAGTTCAACGTCTTTGAAGTAACTCTTTTATCAATGATGACTCAGAAGTTGGCTGTCTGCCCAGACTTGGCTCTCTCCCCTGAGACTCAAGTCGCTCCGACTTGGAAAGACTTCAGGCACTTTTATTACTGTCAAGTCGCGCGGATTCGCCCCCCAAGTCGGATCCCATTAACTGCACTGAAAATCGCGGTAATGCCCAATGGAGATCGCAGGGGGGGTAGATCGAGATCGCGATCTTAATACGATTAATCGTGCAGCTCTAGTGGTAAGTAGCCTGGCTAATTGGTAGGGAATCCACTGGTTGTTGCCCTAAGCCTGGGCATGGTGCATCTCTCTTTTCTGTCACTGGGTGGCACTGCTGCTTTTTGACAAGGTCACATTGTATCCAGGTTAGGAGCGGATGTGTTGTCTCAGCCAATTAGCAGAGGTTTCTTTGGCCCCATGGCATGCTGGGAGAGCTTTTTTTACTTGGGAGGAGTCAGGGGATCGGGGTTCTGTGCCACCTGGATGGCTGTCTGGGTAGACGTGTGTAGTAATGCTAGGCCAGAAGCCTGAGGTCTATCCCGGAAGCACCTGGTTGCTAGGCGGTCAGAGGCCTCTCCAGGATTGAGAGAAGCAGCGTGGGGTTAGGGCTTCAGGCTTGGAGCCCAACCGAGTTGCAGAGGTTCACGCCAGAGGCAAAGGAAAAGCAGTTGCCATAAGAGAAGACTGCTCCTGTTGCCAGAGGCCAGCGAGGATAAAAGCCAGAGGTAAAGGGGAAGCAGTTGCCAACAAGGGACAACCACTCCTGTTATCAGAGGCCAAAGTATGGAAGTCTGAATTAATACCTGAGCCTTATTCACTAACTGGGGACGGTGAACAAGTGGGAAAGCTTCAGCAGATTGCCAAGTCAGGGACCCAGCGGGTTAGCGTGTGTGAAGCTTGAAGAGTATACAGCAGGTTAGCTGTGGATGAGCTCAGGGGATCCAGTGGCGGCTGAGATCTTGGAAGTCTAGTGAGGGACTGGAAGATCATTGTGAAGATCTAGAGTAGGAGACCGTGAGATGTGAGAGAAGATCTACAACGGGATACTGAGTTATGTGTACAGATCTACATTGAAGTTTGGGAGTTTGGTTGCTATAGGAGACAGCAGTTCTACAAAACAGTGTGCTGCACCCAGCTTAAAGGCCCTCTACTTATATAGCTGTCTGCCTATTTATATTTTTGTCTCCGAGTCTGCCAATCGCTTTTGTATCTGCCTAAGGGTGTCCTGGCCCTAAACCCTCTCTTCCCCCAGAGGCCAACTTGCATTATACCCACCATGCCTAGTAACCAATACTGTGAAGTAGGATGTCAGCTCTCCCTAACTGTGGAGGTCACCATTAGGCCTTTAGAGGGCTAGGACACCGATACAATGACTAGAAAAATGAACAAACATTTAGGTCAATAGACAGATCCGATTTTTGCATAATTATGGGCCCGCTTTGATAAACTATTTTTTTTTTTTTTTTTTTTTCCACCTCAGTCTTTCGCCAATTCTCATATTTTCATACTGGTTTTATCAATCCAGTTTTGGCTACTTCACATCATTTGTGGAAACTAGGATGCATATAAAATTTTTATTCTTGCAATGTAGCTTATAATATTTTCACCTTTTTCCCCAGTTATCTACTAAATACCAACCCATCTACACTTTCTTCTCTCTATATTAGGCTTGAGACAACAAGGTGTAGATATACCAATTCAATCTTCCATCCACTCACCCCTTTCATTCCAACACACACATTCTCTTTCACTTAGGACGCCCTTTATTGCCTTAACATACTTCTGTATCCTTATTTCCAGTGCTATCATCTGTTTCTCTCTCTACTCCCTGTGGTACCCTTTGCCCATTGTTTCCATCTATCCCAATAATGTACACTATTCCCTCTTTTTTTTTGTATATGTTCTTCATTCACAATCACTTTATCTACTTCTTTGACCCAGTTTTCTAACGATGGGGAGTTTACTGCTACCCAGTTTTGGGCGATTAGTTTGCGCGCGAGGAATAGGCACCTAATTATTGGTATTTGCTTTTTATATGGCATTTTTTCTTTTGCTATATAGCCCACTATACATATTTTTGGGGTATTATCAAGCTCGATCTCAAATATTTCATTTATTGTTTCAATTATTGCTGTCCAGTATCTAAACAGTTTTGGGCATCTCCAGAGCATGTGTATTAAGTTGCTATTCTCTTCCCCACATCTCGGGCATTTTGGGTCTGGTCTAATGCCAATTCTAAAAAGTCGCAATGGAGTATGGTAAGCCCTATGTATGAGCATCAGGTGTGAAACTCTCTGGGATGGCGACAGGGAGACTAGTGGGCACATCTCTAGTATCCTCATCCATTGTTCTTCGGTGATTCCACCCACATCTCTGTCCCATTTCTCCCGATTTATTTGTTCCTTGGCTGCGTTCCTTATGCCCTCACTTATTTGTCCGTAAATTTCCGTTATGATCCCCTTTGCTTGTATTTCATTTATTAATTTAGTCATTTTATCTAATTCGCACCATTCTGGTCTTATACTATTAAACTGTCTCTTCAGGGCATGTTTTAGCTGCAGGTATGTATAGAAAGATTTATTGGTTACCCCATACTCCTCTTGTAGTTCTTGAAATGTTTTTATATTTTCTTCTTTATACAGCTGGGTTAGCCTTGATACTCCTTCACCTACCCATTCTCTGTTACGTTCTATTTTTAATATTTCTTGCAAATTATTGTTGTCCCATATTGGGGAGTAATTTGTAAATCCTTGATATCCTAATACTTTCTTTATTTCCTCCCATATCTTAACAATCAATTTTCGAGTGGGGATCTCATATGGGGTTTGCCCTGCCTCCAATACTTCTATGCCGGCTCTATGTTTCGTTTCATTCGTTATTAATTTCATATTCGTATCGCCACCCTCTATGGTGTTGCAGCCCCTCAGGTGCACCGCCTGAGCTGCCAAAAAGTAGCCCCATGGGTGTGGTATCACTAATCCACCCCTGCATCTGGGGCGCTGCAGCATCCGCAGCGCAATCCTGGCCTGTCTCCCCTTCCATATTAACTCCCTGAATAATACCTCCACTCTCTGAAACCACCCCTTTGCCACCCATATTGGTGAGTTCTGCAATGCATAGATCAGTTGGGGAAGCCATATCATTTTTATCAGGTTGCATCTACCCGCCACAGACAGTGGTAGTCTTCTCCATACTCGGCTCTTTTCTTTAAATTTCTTTAATAATTCCTCTAGATTATCTTTTATATAATGTCTTGGGTTCTTAGTAATATATACTCCTAGATATTTTATTTTGTCTGTTTGTTGTATATTTGCTGTCGTGTTTGTTATATTGATTTTATCAATAGGCATTAGCACCCCTTTTAGCATAGATTACGGATAACTATTTTAGTTATATTGTTTGTGCTGTCGTTTATATGTTGTTTGTCTGTTTTATTTTAT
>BLSH010066462.1:762969-785393 GCA_018402905.1 Glandirana rugosa | reverse complement strand
AGAGACAGACATCTGTCACAGTCCTCAAACATCTGTCACCATACACAAAACATCTGTATGTCGCCGTCACATCTGTCACAGTCCCCGTCACATCTGTCTGTCCGCCAACACCAAATAAACTCCAATTTGGGTTATTTTTACCAAAGAAATGTAGCAGTATGATTTTTGGTCAAAATTTATCAAGAGAAATTACTTATTTGCAAAATTTTATAACAGAAACGCAGAAAAATGCATTGTTTTTGAAAATTTTTTGTCTTTTTTTAATTTATAGCGCAAAAAATAAAAAACCCAGGGGTGATTAAATACCACCAAAAGAAAGCTCTATTTGTGTGAAAAAAATGATAAAAATTTCATATGGGTACAGTGTCGCATGACCGCGCAATTGTCATTCAAACTGCAACAGCGCTGAAAGCTGAAAATTGGTCCGGGAAGGAAGGGGGTTTAAGTGCCCAGTATTGAAGTGGTTAAAGCTCTGTTACATCTTATTTTGATGACCATTGAGTAGTATGTGCTTTTATACTATATGACAGGGGTCTCCAAATTTTATAAAGAAAGGGCTGGTTTATTGTCCTTCAGACTTTAGGGGGCAGATTGTGGCCAGCGGGAATGGAAATTTTCCTGGCAACAGAGGGAGTAAACATCACCACATATGGTATTAGGGGGAGGAATAGTGTCCCATTGTTGGTATCATTGGGGGGGGGATAGTGCCTCATTGTTTGTGTCAGTGGGAGAAATGATGCCCCATTGTTGGTGTCAGATGACAGAATAGTGTCTCATATCAGTGGGAGGAATAGTGCCCCATTATTAGTGTCAGTGGGAGAAATGAAGCCCCATTGTTTGCGTCAGATCACAGAATAGTGTCTCGTATCAGTGGGAGGAATAGTGCCCCAAGGGCCAGATATAGGCAAGCAGAGGACCACATTTGGCCCCCAGGCCACAGTTTGAAGACCACTGCTATAGGAAATAAAACATTTCCTACAGCCAGAACTACCGGTTTAAAGCAAAGCAAATGCAACATTTTGTAGCCTTTTAATCACCACAAGGAATCCAGACAGACAGGGCTGGAAGTGTGTGAAGCAAAGCTGTTTAACATAATATGACAATAACATAACATATTTTTCTTCCTCTTTTGCTCAATTGCCAAAATGCCCAGCATCAGGGCTGCTATTTTCTTGTTGTTGCTGGATCTCTTGAAACCCATCCTTGGTTCTTGTGACTATATTGTTTGACACAGTACAAAAGAATAATGTTGTTGTCCTTGAGCTATGATTTAAATACACCGGGGGAGTGTACAGTAGGGGAGTGTCTGAGGTCAAACTACATTGCGTAATTTATACAGATGAAGAAAAAAACTTGTTTTCTCTGGGCAAATTTCAAAACAATGATGCACAATCGTATGAGATATCGAACAGTTGCGATCTTCATTTGACGGATCGTTCGTTTTCCTAGTTAAAGTGGTTGTCAACCCGTGACAACCACTTTAACCTACAGGTAAGCCTATGATAAGGCTTACCTGTAGGTGCCCTGCATATCTCCCAAACCTGCACGGTTCAGGAGATATGCAGTGTACTAGTTGTGCCGACGTCATATCGGCACATGCACAGTGAAGAAACGGCCTCCGTGCCTTTTCTTCACTGTGATCGTGCCGTGACTGGTGGCTCCCGTGCGCATGTGCGTAAGTGACATCACACGACTCCGGCCAGTCAAAGAGCCGGAGATTGGGGCCCCGGAAGGAAGAGGGGCAGAAGATAGACGCTGCCAGCACAGGGGACAGCGCTGGACATCGCAGGTTTCGTTTTCAGGTGACACATAATGGGCTACTATGCGATGCATAGTAGTCCATTATGCATCTACTTTGCAGGGGAATGTAGAGGTAGTAAACCCAATTTGGGTTTACTTCCTCTTTAAACTGGCCAAAAATTTACAGAATTTCAAACAAAAATTCTTAGGAAAAGTGTTAGAAAAATTAGTATGAAAATGATCAGAACATTTGTTTGTCGTTCGAAAGATTTTGTTTGCTTTTAACATTTGATTTTGGAATTAATGGACTTTACCAAACGAAAACCACATGCACTGTGGCTGGCCATAAATTAAGCAATTTTCTTTCCTTCAACCACGGATTGAAGGAAAGAAAATCACTTGCTGCCCCCACCAACACATTCAGTATTGCAGGTTACCATTCATTAGATGTAGTTGACTGTAATATCCCTTTTTTTTAGGCTTTGCCCCCTCTGTTTCACCTGGTGATCAGGCCAGTAACACACCTCCACAGACTTGGATGGATGAATGAGCACAGGGGCAGTTTTTGACAGCAGGATTGTCATTTTGGAGGGAGGGGAGTGTTAGAAGTGCTAGCAGACTTAAATACAATAACAAATTGAAGCTGGATTCCAGCAAATACTTTATATTCAGTTACAGCAAACAAGTTTTTTTCCTTTTGGCACAAATGTTTTACCTAAATAAAGGTGATTATTTTAAAGAGGTGTGCTAGTCAAATTTCTAACAAAGAAAAGTCCGCTGCTAAGAAAACTGTAGCTGCTGAGTTTTAATAAACAGCTACTCCTCTGTCCAAGAATCCAGCATTGTGCTCTCCCGAGCTTTTCGTTCCACCTATCTTCGCTCCCCACGACAGCGTCTTAAAGAGGAAGTAAACGCAGATTAGGTTTACTTCCTCTACAGTCCCCTGTAAAGTAGAAACCCACTTACCTGCAAACGAGGTCTGCAACGTCCAGCGATATCCACTGTGCAGGCAGCGTCCATCTTCAGCCCCTCTTCCTTCCATGGCCGCGACTCCGGCTCTGTGACTGACTGGAGTCGCGTCGGGAGCCGCCAGTCATGGCACGATCACAGTGATGAAACAGCATGGAGGCCCTTTTTTCGCAGCGTAGGTGCCGAAATGACGTTGGCACATCCAAAACACTGCATATCTTCTGAACCGTACAGGTTTAGGAGATATGCAGGGCACCTACAGGTAAGCCTTATCATAGGCTTACCTGTAGTTTAAAGTGGTTGTCACGAGTTGACAACCACTTTAAGGCTAATTTCACACTGCACGGGCAGCCGCGGTCGCGGTAAAACCCTGCTAGTTTTAGCGGAGTTTTACCAGCGATAGGGCTCCGCTATGCGGGTGGGAGCGCCACGCTTTTAACCCCGCACAAGGGGTTAAAAAAGGGTTAAAAGTGCCAGCGCTCAGCACTACCGAGGCGGTGTGCAGCCGCTTCGGCAGCGCTTGCCATTCATTTTAATGGCAGGGGCGGTAGAGGAGCAGTATATTACCGCTCCCCTCACCACCCCAAAGATGCTGCTTGCTGGACTTTTTGTAACGTCCTGCTAGCGCACCGCCCTGCTAGCGCACCGCCCTGCTAGCGCACCGCCCTGCTAGCGCACCGCCCCAGTGTGAAAGCACTCAGGGCTTTCACATTAGGGTGGATTGGGGGGGGGACTTTTGAGGCACTTTACAGATGCTATTTTTAGCTAAATAGCGTCTGTAAAATGCTCCAGTGTGAAAGTAGCCTAACTGTGGGCACCTGGCTGTGACAGCCTGCGACTTCACAGCTGGCTGTGCATGCGAGCTATGTGTATTGTGAATGGTCCTGCAGTCTTTTGGGACCTCCGACATCTTCCAGAAGACTGTGGGGAGGCAGGAGGGGAGAAGAACTTAAAGCCTTGTCAGTGTTAAATGGTCTGTCTCATCCCTCTAACAGCAAGAGTGCTTTTCTGTTGAAAAACAACAGACTTACGGGCTGGATCACCAGATAAAAATAGAAGAAAGAAAGCCTAAAAAGGAAAGTAATATATCAGATCTAAGAATTGGTAAGTTAGAATGGCAATATAATAAATGTTTGCTTTTGGATTTAATATTGCTTTAATTTTTGTGTAAACCCTAACCATGAACTTCCAGTATTTTCTTCCTCTTTGGTCTGCTCATAGGTGTGCGCCATGTGGTGTGTGTGTGTGTTGCCAATTCCCCCTACTGCCCGGGCTTCCCCTCTTGTTGCGCCCCCCCCCCAAGCTGCTGTCTTCCCTCCTTTCCTCTCCTCTCTCCCCGGCTGCTGCAGGGGGTGATTCAGAATGAGGGAGGGGCTAATTAATATGTCATTTACCGGCCCCTTCCTTTTCTAAATGAACACACTCGCTGTGTTCAATCATAACTGAAGCATAGTAAACTGTTTTTCTACGCTTCAGTTTGTAAATGAACAGGTAACCGCTCAGCACAGACCACTTCCCATTCGTTCACTGTCCAGTGCAGCTGAGACTGCAGTGTAAGACATATCTGTTTGAGCTTTGGGGTGCACACCCTAATGCAATGGGCTGCGCACACCTATGGGTCTGCTACATATACCATTAAAAGCATTTTGTTCAGTACAAAAAATACCTTTTCATCATGCCACAAAATTCAGAGCTGTCCCCTGAGATAGATTAAGGAAACTAATTAGACTTTCAGGTGCTTATGTGGGGCTGGAAAATAATTAGCTTTTCCTGACGCATCATGGCAGCACGCACACTGGGTTGTGACTCCGCCCCCACAACCTGACAGGATTGGCTAACTATAAATTTGAAAGAGCGACACCCGCTTCATTCTCTTTTTTATCCTCACCTGACAAGATTGGATGGATGTCGCACACCTCTTACCACATTCGCCCCATGCCAAATTTCAGCCTCTTCCTGAATGGAAGTCCCTCCTGTACAGTCTCTAAAGGAGCCACAATCTGGTGGTCTTGGGGGCCATTACAAGCTTTAAACACGCTTAACAGAGCATTGCAGTCAAGGATCTCCTTGGCCCTTTTCCAAGTTGGCACGCGCTTCTGTGCATTTGCGGTGACGTCATTTCTGCCACGACTCAGCGGCGGATTTAAAAAGGCCGGTTTTTCAGTTCTAGAGGCTGCTGCATTACTGGAAGCCTCCGTTTGCCTCAACTGTTCTGAGTTTGTTGAAGGTAACTAGCACATTGTTAGGTGTGAGATGTACTGTGCGGTGCCATTTCCATTCTGGGTGTAATGGGTATATGCTAAGTTTTTCCTCCTAAGCTGTGTTCCCTGGTATGTTTTCCTTTCTCACCATTCAGGTGGAACGCTGTTTCCTCTGCTTGTCTCCCCTTTTGCCCCACTCCTATGGAAGCCACTGCTCAAACAGACCAATACCAGCCTGTAAGGTAAGAGGTTGTCACCAATTCGGGTAAGTAGTGAAGAGGAAAAAAGATAGCATGACCACTAATGCTGCATCCTTTTTTTGGGCAGCCCTTCCAGGTCAAGATCTTTACACTCCAGGCGAAAAGATCATTCAAGTCATGGATCAAGCCACAGACATTCAAAAAGAAGCCGTTCTAGATCTTCTTCACGTCATCACTATTCCCGTCATAGAAGATCACCCTCACCTCATCGCACAAGAAGCTATCACTCCGCCCTGCAGCAAATGCTTGCTGGGTGTGCGGAGCTCCAGCTTTGCAAGAAAAACTTGCCTGTCGTACATGCTTCAATGAAGGAACAAGGGAGGAGTCAGATGCGAGAGAAGTAATAGACATCAGAGAGTCAGTACGAGAGTCTATTCTAGAAGCATCGGTACCAGAGGTAGACAGAACAACTCCTAGTACATCCTCCACAATTCCCTGTCCTCCACTAGACCCTAACTCATCTTCACATGAGGACCTGGAGATTTCAACAGGATTTAATTTTTCCCAAGTTGAACCTTTTGCTAGATCAGTGAAAGAAGCAATTGGTTGGGAAGAAGTTGAAGAGGTACCCCAGAAAGTTCCGAAATACTTTTCTAACCTGAAGAAGGAACCAGAGTCCTTCCCCTTCATAGAATAATTAGAGGACCTCATTAAAGATGAATGGGAAAGATCAGACAAAAAGTCCAGCCTAAATTAGACAATCAAAGTTGTACCTTTTTAAAATAACCGAATGTAAACCCGCTGATCCATGCACCAGTTGTCGACGCATCCTTGATGCGGCTTGCAAGACATGTGTCCTTACCTATTGAGGATGCGGTAACCTTCCAGGATGTGCTGGACCGAAAGATTGATCTGGACCTTAAAAAAGCTTACTCCAGGGCAGGAGGTGCATGTAGACTAGCAATCACCACAGCGGCAGTCGGTAGAGCCATTTCCGGATGGACAGCAAACATAGAGAAGTCCAAATGCGAAGGGGCAGATCAGGAGAAAATTATTTCTTCCTTACAGGAACTGAAGCTAGTAGGAGATATTGTGGCGGAAGCATCAGTTGACATCATCAGATCCTCTGCCAGAGTGATGTTATCCTCCGTTATGGCAAGAAGAGCTTTATGGCTAAAGCCTTGGGTGGCAGACACAGCATCCAAAAACAACTGGTGCAAGATCCCATATGATGGAGCTAACCTTTTTGGCTCCAAGATAGACACAGCCAATTTAAAAGTAACTTGGGTAAAATTGGGTTTAATCCCCTCCGATAGAAGGCAGAAGTCGCAGAGGGGGCCTCCCTTCAGGCACATTCTCCCAGGAAGACACAGGGAAGCAATGGCATATAAACCAGGAAGAGAGTTTAAGAGAAACTGGAGAACCACATAATCCTCTTTTTTAAGGCTTCAGAAACCCACGGCCACCCTGACTGGGGTCAATCTGCATCACCAAAGAAGTGAAACAATCAGTATGGTGGTGGACACACGTTCACAGTCTCAAGAGAGATGGTCACAATGGTTGCCAGCCAGGAGGGGTGGGGAGCTCACTATCGAGACCAAGCACAATGGCAATTCCATGCGCAAGGAATAGTATAGAATATACTAGAACTCACGGCAGCCTTCCAGGCTCTCCTGGCTTTCGGAACATATTTAAAGGGGAAGAATGTCCTAATACGGATGGACAACAAGGTGGCGGTGGCATACATCCAGAGACAAGGATGTACCAGGAGCCGCACATTATTGCAGGAAGTTCGCCCAATCCTGGAATGGGCCCAGTTACACCAAGCATATCTAAAAGCTGTTTATGTGCCAGCAACACAAAACCAGTTGGCCGACTGTCTGAGCAAACAGTTCCTGTCGAACAACGAATGGTCTCTGAACTGTCAGTTTTTCTCCGTCCTGACCAAAACCTGGGGGTTTCCGGATATAGACCTGGCAGCAACACCGATGAATACCAAGTGTCGGAGATTCCTATCAAGAATCCACTACCCATCAGCAGAGGAAATAGACTGCCTTCATCATCCCTGGAATTTCAAGCTAAGATACATCTTTCCACCGACACCTCTAATCAGCAGATTTCTATCCAAATTCCGGAACTCATCATCCACGGTAATAGCAATAATTCCTTTTTGGCTAAGGAATTCACGACCCTATTACAGCTCAGCCTAGAAGATCCGTTGCCTCATCCTGTAGCACCGATCCTACTATCTCAGGGCCTATTCCTTCATCCGGCTCCAGAGAAATTACACCTGATGGCATGGAAATTGAGATGACTAGGTTGTTAGAACAAGGTTGCTCGCAGGAGGTAGTGTCAACACTATTACAGGCTAGGAAGTACTCCCCTAACACCACCTACGGGAGAATATGGGAAAGATTCACTTCCATTGCCCAACAAAAGAACTGGTTCCGCAAGTTTTAGAGTTCCTCCAGGCAGGTTTAAACAAGAGTCTGAGTTCAAGTACATGGGCCTTGTATCTGCTGGTGATTCAATTAATGAAGGCATGCTTAAAGATCAGTCCTCCAAGAAGGTCAACATTTCCATCAGGGGACCTCTCAATAGTCCTAGATGCACTTTCAAATCCCCCATTTCATCCTGGGGACTCGATCTCATTATGGGATTTAACACTGAAATTAACTTTCCTCATCGCTATTACCTCAGCTAAGAGAGTTTCAGAGATGCAAGCCTTGTTAATTACAGAACCCCATCTGGTGTTTTACCCAGACAGAGTGGTCCTAAAACCAGCAGACCACTTTATTCCAAAAGTGGCAACCTCATTCCATTTCAACCAGGACATTAATCTCCTGACTTTCATGAATGACCAAGGTGAACCACATGCCTTAGATGTCAAATAAGTTATTAGAACTTATTTGGCAGCAACAGCCACTTTCAGGAAAATGGACAACCTTTTGGTGATTCCTCACGGGACCAAGAAAGGCCAGATGGCAACACCACATACCATCGCATCATTGCTCGTCAGATCCATCAAGAAGGCATTCTCTATACAACTTCCAGTACCTGAGGGCATTAAGGCTCACTCAACTAGAGCAGCAGCAACCTCATGGGCAGCATATTGTCTCCCCTGAGACCATATGCAAGGCAGCGACCTGGTCGTCACATTATAAGGTGGACTTTGCTCAATTGACAACGGTTGAGTTTGGAAGGGCTGTTATTCAAGCAAGCATGTTAATAAATACCTTTTTCCTTGCACCCACCCGACTGGCGAGTTATTTCCCAGTGTATGTGCTGCCATGATGCGTCAGAATAATGGAAAGTTGTATACTCACGTTTCTGTAATTTTCCTTTCCTGACGCATCTTCATGGCAGCACAAAACATCTCACCCTCTGGAAGGTGATATATACAGAGAATGAATCGGGTGTCTCTCTTTCAAATTTATAGTTAGCTAATACTGTCAGGTTGTGGGGGTGGAGTCACAACCCAGTGTGTGTGCTGTCATGAAGATGCGCCATGGAAAGGAAAATTACGAAAAGGTGAGTATACAATTTTCCATTTTATGTTATGGAGATAGGAGAGTGGGTGTGTCCAAGTAGCTTGGGAAGAGAAAGCTGGGCAGAGCTGACAACACTTGAGCCTGCCATACATGGATCGAAATTTTGATCCATGTGTGGGCACCCTGGTTGTACAGAAGTTGATCTACAAATCGACTTCTGTACAACCAGCCTGTTGGTTTTTTCCTGATCAATCAGTGCTGCCAGCTATTGCCAGGAGCATTGATCAGTGTGTTCTGATGGCAAGGAAGTTTTCCTGCTGTCAGAACACAATAGCAAAGCAGGAGTGATTTTGGATAATTTATTCTAATTCATCTCATTGGCTGAAAGAAAAAAAAAATGGTTAATGTATGGGCTACATTAGTCCACAAAAACACGGTTGTCACCCAACAACAGGACTAGCGGAGTGCATTTTCTGGCATATTAACAGGTATTGTGTTCTGCCAGGTCAAATAAAGAAGAGCTGTAAAAATGTTAAATGCATATAAAAAATATTTTGGGGTAAACAATGTAATAATAACTTACATAGTAGGTAAGGTTGAAATAAGACAATAGTCCATTCAGTTTATGTGGGAACTTAAAATATGTTCTATAAAATACTTTATCCTAGAGGCTGGATTCACACAGTAGGATGTTCATTGCATTAAGGCAGCCTATTAATTTTGATGGGCTGCAATGTGGGTGCAATGAATGTCACTGCACCATATGTGTTAGCAACGCAGCACAATAGTCTGAATGGGCCTTAATAATTTCTCCTGTATTTGGCACAATAATTGATAAAGATGGATTTTCTTTTCCTCTAGCAAAAAGAGAAGATAAGATATAATAATGGAGCTTATATTATCAATGTTCCTTCACTGTAGTGTGATACCAATGCCTTCCCTCTTTTTATGGTGGACCTAAAGCAGTCTCTCCCCTTTTGCCTCGTCATAGTGATAGTTCTGGAGTAAAAAATAGAACCAAGACCTGACTCTTCCTATTTGGAAAAAATAGATGGCCTCAGCATCTAGGTGAATCTCTTGATTATATAGGAAAACAGATTAATATTTTTGAATGGTGTCAGAGGCTCGCTTTATCTCATTTTAATTACAGGGAGTGTTCTAATTAAACTGGTTTTAAGTGCACAAATGCCTGTGTAGAAATAGAACTATCTGCATTTATCAAAGGCTTTTTTCTGTTTAACATTCATATTTGTAGAACCTGAAGTTTCATAATATGCTATATATGTCTGCTTACTATGACTTGTATTTTACAAGGTGTTATAGAGTTTTTCCAGAATTTCCAGTTTGGGTCATATCATTGCCAAGTAAATGTGTAGTTTGGAATTTGTCTCCACATTTAAACTACATAACAATGTCTAGTGTAGAGGTTGCATATACTTAAAAGCAAGTACAGTGCCTTGAAAAAGTATTCATACCCCTTAGCATTAGCATGAGCATTAATCAGAAGCAATCAAGAAGGCCCATGGTAACTCTGGAGGAGCTGCAGAGACCCACAGCTCAGGTGGGAGAATCTGTCCACAGGACAACTATTTGTCATGCAATCCACAAATCTGGTCTTTATGGAAGAGCGGCAAAAAGAAAGCCATTGTTGAAAGAAAGCCATAAGAAGTCCCATTTGCAGTTTGTGAGAAGCCATGTGGGGGACACAGCAAACGTGGAAGATGGTGCTCTGGTCAGATAAAACCAAAATTTAACTTTTTGGTCTAAAAGCAAAACGCTATATGTGGCGGAAAACGACCACTGCACATCACCCTGAACACACCATCCCCATTGTGAAGCATGGTGGTGGCAGCATCATGTTGTGGGAAAGCTTTTCTTCAGCAGGCACAGGGAAGTTGGTCAGAGTTGATGGGAAGATGGATGGAGCCAAATACAGGACAATCTTAGAAGAAAACCTGTTGAGAATCTGTGGCAAGACTTGAAAATCATCGTTCAGATGTTCTCCATCCAATCTGACAGAGGTTGAGCTATTTTGCAAAGGAGAATGGGCAAAAATTTCACTCTCGAGATGTGCAAAGCTGGTAGAGACATCCCCAAAAAGACTTGCAGCTGTAATTGAAGCAAAAGGTGGTTCTACAAAGTATTGACTCGGGGGCTGAATACAAATGCACACCACACTTTTCAGATATTTATCTGTAAAAGATTATGAAAATGATTTATTATTTTCCTTCCACTTCACAAATACTGTATGTGCCACTGTGGGGGTCATTTACTATAGCGCAAATTTGCGATTGTGTGGTAATTAGCGCTCAAAATATCCAAATAGTGCTAATTAGTGCCCAAACAGAATTCACAATGGCGCTGGCGAACAAATACTCCCAATTTCGAATTCACTATAGCTCCTAGACAACAGATGGCGCCCAAACCCTTACTCTTGCTAGGACCTGGAGAATTGCACATGGAAATACTGTTTCGAGCATGATATGATTGCCTATATGGTACTGAAATATGTGGTATATTGTTTAAAGATAGTCTGCTTTAAAAGTGTGTGAAAAAGTGATTTCTACACTGAAATATCTTTAAAAGTCTGAGAAGAGCTAAATTCCCCTTGTCTTTACAACTAGGTGCCAGCACAACTGAGCATGCTAAGACATGCAAACTACTCTCATTTTAACTCCCATGCCTTTTTTTTTACAGGGAGCTATAGTAAATACCAAAATTAGCGCTGGGTTAAAGAACTTTTTTTGGGAGTGACAATGAGTTATGTAGCCAAATGCAAGTTTCAGCCATTGATTCTAATGGTACAATTGTAACTTCCCCAAATAAATCCTTTACATGTTCTACTTGCAACGATGTTGCTGCTTCTTCATCTATTTTGTTTTTAAAAATGCTAGAATGTGTAATGTTTTCATTTTTTGGTAAAATATATTTTTTTCTGTCTCTTGACTTGTTGCTGTCCATCTCACAAAAATCTTTACCCAAGCTCACACAGATGTCTTTACAAACCACAAACAATAGATTGCTGATACAAATTTAAAATGAGTCACAATTTTGTGTGTTTTACTATTTCCAGTTGATCATAATTTGAGGCCAAAAAATGTGATATGTGTACCAACATCAGAAATAAAAATGTCATTCCCAAAAATCAGGGTAACGTCACTATTCTACACTTACACACCAAGAACCACCAAATATCACAGAATAAATCAAGAAGAATAACTCCTGACTAATGTAATTCCACCATCTATATGTCCAAATAAATGCAGTATATGTGTATTTATGTGCAGGAGGGTTCCACATGTGGCAGCACAGTGGCTAATGCAGTTTTGCCTAGCAGCACTGAGGTTCTTGGTTCATATCCCAAACATGCCACTTCATGTAGAGAAGTTGTCGGTTGTCCCTATATTGTTAAACATAACTCCTGACTCAGGGCCTTACTTAAATTATGTCTAAATATAGTATTTATATGTAGGCGGGTTCCACCACCATTGCAAATTGTGTCATATGTTTTCCATGGGCAAGGACAATAATCAGCCTTAACATTTCCCCACCAGCACTAAATGCAGCCTCTTAGCAAGCCTAAACCCACAAAATGACAGCTGTTTATTTCTCAGCATGCTGGCAGTAATCAGCCATAACCAGCCTTCAAAACAGATGGCATATGCCAGAAACAGGTTGTTCACTGGCTCTCTGGCCTTCTACAGTACATCTGCATTGATTCACTTTTTGCACCCCTGGGATGTAGGACTGTTGAACACCACAGAGATGCAGCATATAAACATGTGGCAGCACAGTGACTAACTGGTTAGCACTTCTGCCTAACAGCACTGAGGTTCTTGGTTCGAATCCCAATCCTGCTACCTGGCTAGAGGTTTGTATGTTGTGCTGTTAAAGTTTCTTTTTCACCAGTGATTACATTTTTGATGGGTTTCACATAATGGTACCCAAAGAAATAACATAAATCAAGCAATTTAAATGCCTGCATTTGTGGCGGGTGTTTGGCCTAAGAACAGGCCTGAATCTTTCTTTGCAGTGTGTATAGTGGGTTACAAATATTTTTTTTGTTTTTTTTGGGGGTAGGGGGGTGTTCATAATTCTTGACCCACATCTCACTAAGGCTGTGGTTTGATGATTGCTTCTAAATCTCACGTTAGACTTACAACTACTATGTAATGGTTTCTCTGTTTTAGCTAATGATAATCCTGCCATGTAACTTTTTAGGGGTTTGGGGTGAGGACTTTTGATCACAAAAAAGTTTATCCATGCTTGTTATTAGCTTGAATTGTATCCCTGCTTTTCTAATGTGATTTGTTTAATGTGTCTAATTTTTAGTGTTCTACCCTTGTAGATTGTAATTGCTTTTGAGCAGGGCCTTTCTAACTATATTGTCAAATGCTGGAGCACCATTTCCATGCCTTTTTTTTTTGTTTGGCCTAAGTACATTATTGTACCAAATGTTTATACTAATGTTGATTGTTTTTTGCTTTGTTTGACTTTTTACAGACTAGAAATACATATTTCTCTTTCGTTCATTGACGGATGCAGCAGCTCTATTCATGACATGTGGGTTATGCCACCTTTCACTAGGAGTGGACTAGGCAGAACACAGTTCAGCTAAAAGCAGACACAGCCCCTCCCAGGGGGCAGTCCTCACTTGGTATAACCCCTCCACCCTGCTAAGCACACTCCGTTTTTTCTGCTTAGTACAAGGCCCTGCTGGGACCTGTAGTTCCCCCGTTTTTTCCTTTTTTTCAAGAAATCTGATGAAGACTACAATCAAGTAGCCGGCTGGGTGACAGGCTGGATATCCTAGATCCTAGTGGGTTACAAATATTTTTTTTGTTTTTTTTTGGGGGTGGGGGGGTGTTCATAATTCTTGACCCACATCTCACTAAGGCTGTGGTTTGATGATTGCTTCTAAATCTCACGTTAGACTTACAACTACTATGTAATGGTTTCTCTGTTTTTGCTTATGATAATCCTGCCATGTAACTTTTTAGGGGTTTGGGGCGAGGACTTTTGATCACAAAAAAGTTTATCCGTGCTTGTTATTAGCTTGAATTGTATCCCTGCTTTTCTAATGTGATTTGTTTAATGTGTCTAATTTTTAGTGTTCTACCCTTGTAGATTGTAATTGCTTTTGAGCAGGGCCTTTCTAACTATATTGTCAAATGCTGGAGCACCATTTCCATGCCTTTTTTTTTTGGCCTAAGTACATTAATGTACCAAATGTTTATACTAATGTTGATTGTTTTTTGCTTTGTTTGACTTTTTACAGACTAGAAATACATATTTCTCTTTCGTTCATTGACGGACGCAGCAGCTCTATTCATGACATGTGGGTTATGCCACCTTTCACTAGGAGTGGACTAGGCAGAACTCAGTTCAGCTAAAAGCAGACACAGCCCTTCCCAGGGGGCAGTCCTCACTTGGTATAACCCCTCCACCCTGCTAAGCACACTCAGTTTTTTTCTGCTTAGTACAAGGCCCTGCTGGGACCTGTGGTTCCCTCGTTTTTTCCTTTTTTTCAAGAAATCTGATGAAGACTACAATCAAGTAGCCGGCTGGGTGACAGGCTGGATATCCTAGATCCAGGTAGTCTCCCCAGCGCGGCCAACAGCCATGTTGGGCCCCGTTCCGTGCGGGGCGGCCGGCGGGTTAAACTTCCTGCCAGCGCACTTAGGACTGGGTCCTCGGGCTTGCGTCACGGGTGTCGCGTGGCCAGCAGCTCCCCCCGGAGTAGCGGGGTGGCAGATCTGTCTCGGGTGGGTTACCTGCTACACCCGTCCCGATGGGTAAGTACGCCCCCCACCGCGGTGTGGAGGGGCAGGCGGGTTCCTCCCCTGGGCTTTTGGGCTGGCATCTCTCCCTTCCTCCACCCCTCACCCCCCTACCTCCTGCTGCTGCGTTTGCTCTCTTCCCCTCAGCCCAGGGCCCGCCGTGCAGGCTCCAGACACTCCGTTGGCCGCTTTCGCGGTGCTTCCCGCCATTTTCCTGTAGACCGGCCACGTGTAGCTGTGGCCGCCATTTTCTTGTAGCCTCGGCCGCCATTTTGCGGGAGTCCAGCCAGCAGTTTGACCTCTAGTGGTCTCCGGTGGCCATTTTTGGGTGGTCGTCTGTGCGCTGCGTGGATCAGGGTGTGTGGGGGGCGGTCCCGCTATGTTCTGGCGCCTTCTTCCTGTCGGGCGCAGGCAGCACATGGGGGACAGCAGCGGCGGACTCAGCAGCAGCTACTTGGCAATGCACTCTCCTGGGGTAGGGAGCGGGTCAGTGGTGAGTACTCTTGAGTGCCCTTGGGACCCTGTGCGGCGGATTGCAGCGGGCAATTCTGCTGAGGTGGGACAAGTCCCCTTCGTCCCTGGATCAGGTGATCAGGTTGGATCGCCAGACCCGGTCCTCCCTCGTCTGGTGGCTGCAGGCCCCGGCCCTGAGGCTGGGGTAGTCGTTTCTTCCCTTGGAATGGACGGTGGTCACTACGGACGCCAGCCTAATTGGCTGGGGAGGGGTCCTGGGGCTGTTGTCGGCCCAGGGTCACTGGTCCCCGGAGGAGTCTCGTCTCCCGATCAATGTGCTGGAACTTCGGGCCATCAGGCTTTATCTCTCCCACTGGTCACGGAGGTTGCAAAGTTGGCCTGTCCGAGTTCAGTCAGACAACGCAATGGCGGTGGCTTATGTGAATCATCAGGGCGGAACGAGAAGCTCAGCGGCGGCGTTGGAAGTGGCCCACATTCTGAGGTGGGCAGAACTTCACGTGCCGGCAATCTCCGCCGTTTACATTCCGGGCATCGAAAATTGGCAGGAGGACTACCTCAGTCGCCAGAGGCTGGATCAGGGAGAGTGGTCCCTGCACCCAGACGTGTTCCGCCAGATCTGTCTAAAGTGGGGCACGCCAGACGTGGACCTGCTAGCGTCCAGGCTCAATCAGAAGGTGCAGACCTTCGTGAGCAGAACAAGGGATCCATTGGCAGACTCTGCGGACGCCCTCGTGGCTCCGTGGTCCTGGTATCAGCTCCTTGATGCCTTTCCCCCTCTCAAGCTGCTTCCACGCCTGTTGCGCAGAATAGAGGCAGAGGGGATCCCAACCATTCTGGTAGCACCAGATTGGCCTCGGCGTCCCTGGTACGCCGACGTGGTGCGGATGGTGGTGGATGTTCCCTGGCGCCTCCAGCTTCGCGAAGATCTGCTGCCCCAGGGCCCCATCTTGCACCCTGCTTTACCCTCACTGGCTTTAACGGCCTGGCCATTGAATCCCAGGTGTTGAGGGATCGCGAGGTTTCAGAATCGGTGATTCCCACCATGCTCAAGGCACGTAAGTCCACTTCACGTAAGATATACCACCGCACCTGGAAGGCTCACATTGTCTGGTGCGAAGCGGGGGGGTGGAACCCCCATACTTTTTCGGTGGCACGGGTGCTGGCCTTCCTTCAACAAGGCCTAGACCACAAGCTGGCGTTGAGCACTATCAAGGGGCAGGTTTCTGCCCTGGCGATCTTTTTTCAGCGTTCCTTGGCGACGCATTCCTTGATTCGTACCTTCGTACAAGGGGTTTGTCATGTCGCCCCCCCCAAGTTTGGTTGCCTTTGGTGCCATGGGACCTTAACTTGGTCCTCTCAGTGCTTCAGAAGCACTTTGCAGCTGCTTTTGCAGAAGGTAGCTTTCCTGGTGGCTATCACATCCGCCAGGCCGGTGTCTGAGCTGGCGGCTCTGTCCTGTAGGTCTCCGTATCTGGTCCTACATAGGGATAAGGCGGTTTTGCGCCCGTCACCTTCCTTTTTCACCAAAGGTGGTCTCTTCTTTTCACGTCAATGAGGACATTGTCCTTCCTTCGCTGTGCCCCCCGCCCGTCTCACCCTGAGGTTTCCTTGCACTTCCTGGATGTGGTCAGGGCTCTGCGGGTGTATTTGGCGGCTATGGCCTCCTTTCGAAGGTCGGATGTGCTCTTTGTCACGGTGGATGGCCCACGCAAGGGTTTGGCGGCCTCGTCGGCCAATATTTCCCGTTGGATTAGACAGACGGTGACCCGTGCGTATACTATTCGGGGTCTGGAGCCCCCTTTTCCAGTCACGGCTCACTCTACCAGGGCGATTAGCACCTCCTGGGCTTTCTGACATCAGGCGTCGGTATCTCAAGTGTGCCAGGCGGCTACTTGGACCTCTGTGCACACCTTCTCGAAGTTTTACAAAGTTGATGTTTCAGCATCCTCAGATGCTGCTTTTGGCCGCAAAGTTTTGCAGGCGGCGATGTGAGGCACGTCTGGCTCCTCACGGAGAGCTCTTCTGTTGGGTACAGTTTGTTGTTGCGTTACCCGCCCCTCGTTTTGACACAGCTTTGGGACGTCCCCACATCATGAATAGAGCTGCTGCGTCCGTCAATGAACGAAAGAGAAAATAGGATTTTTTGACTTACCGTAAAATCCTTTTCTCTGAGATCATTGACGGACGCAGCACCCACCCCTCTTTTGTTGAGTTTTACTGCTTGTTACAAACTGAGTGTGCTTAGCAGGGTGGAGGGGTTATACCAAGTGAGGACTGCCCCCTGGGAGGGGCTGTGTCTGCTTTTAGCGGAACTGTGTTCTGCCTAGTCCACTCCTAATGAAAGGTGGCATAACCCACATGTCATGAATAGATCTGCTGCGTCCGTCAATGAACTCAGAAAAAAATGATTTTACTGTAAATCCAAAAATCCTATTTTTATAAGTGCAAACTATTCATACCCCTTCAAATCTGTATTCAATCTAAAGGACAAATTAGCTTTTGGACAGTAAACCAGCTACAGTATCTCACAAAAGTGAGTACAGTCCTCATATTTTTGTGAATATTTTATTATATCTTTTTATGTGACAACACTGAAGAAAAGACACTTTGCTACCTTCAAATCTGTATTCAATCTAGAGGACAAATTAGCTTTTGGACAGCAAACCAGTTACAGTATCTCACAAAAGTGAGTACACCCCTCACATTTTTGTAAATATTTTATTATATCTTTTCTTGTGACAACACTGCAGAAATGAAACTTTGCTACAATGTAGTGAGTGTACAGCTTGTATAATAACGGTGTAAATTTGTTGTCCCCTCAAAATAACTCAACATACAGCCATAAATGTCTAGCTGCTGGCAACAAAAGTGAGTACACCCCTACGTGAAAATGTTGAAATTGTGCCCAATTAGCCATTTTCCCTCCCCGCTGTCATGTGATTCATTAGTGTTACAAGGTCTCAGGTGTTAAATTTGGTATTATCACTCTCTTACTGGTCACCGGAAGTTCAACATGGCACCTCATGGCAAAGAACTCTGAGGATCTGAAAAAAAGAATTGTTGCTCTACATAAAGATGGCCTAGGCTATAAGAAGATTGCCAAGATCCTTAAACTGAGCTGCAGCACGGTGGCCAAGACCATACAGCGGTTTAACAGGACATGTTCCAATCAGAACAGGCCTCGCCATGGTCGACCAAAGAAGTTGAGTGAGGTTGTCTTTGGGAAATAGACGTATGTGTGCTGCCAGCATTGCTGCAGTGGTTGAAGGGGTGGGGGGTCAGCCTGTCAGTGCTCAGACCATACACCATACACTGCACTCTTCTAAAGATGATGCACACGAAATCCTGAAAACAGTTTGAAGATAAGCAAATTAAGGACATGAATTACTGGAACCATGTCCTGTGGCCTGATGAGACCAAGATAAACTTATTTGGTTCAGATGGTGTCAAGCGTGTGTGGCGGCAACTGGGTGAGTACAAAGACAAAATGTATCTTGCCTACATTCAAGCATGGTGGTGGGAGTGTCATGGTCTGGGGCTGCATGAGTGCTGCCGCCACTGGGGAGCTACAGTTCATTGAAGGAACCATGAATGCCAACATGTGCTGTGACATACTGTAGCAGAGCATGATCCCCCTCCCTTCGGAGACTGGGCCACAGGACAGTATTCCAACATAACAACTCCAAACACACCTCCAAGATGATCACTGCCTTGCTAAAGAAGCTGAGGGTAAAGGTGATGGACTGGCCAAGCATGTCTCCAGACCTCAACCCTATTGAGCATCTGTGGGGGTATCCTCAAATGGAAGGTGGAGGAGCACAAGGTCTCTAACATCCACAAGCTCTGTGATGTCATCATGGAGGAGTGGAAGACGACTCCAGTTGCAACCTGTGAAGCTCTGGTGAACTCCATCCATGCCCAAGAGGGTTAAGGCAGTGCTGGAAAATAATGGTGACCACACAAAATATTGATACTTTGGGCCCAATTAGGACATTTTCACTTAGGGGTGTACTCACTTTTGTTGCCAGCGGTTTAGACATTAATGACTGTGTGTTGAGTACAGCAAATGTACACTGTTATATGAGCTGTACACTCACTACTTTACATTGGAGCAAAGTGTAATTTCTTCAGTGTTGTCACATGAAAAGATATAACAAAATATTTACAAAAATGTGAGGGGTGTACTCACTTTTATGAGATACTGTATAAAGCACAACATCCCTTAGTTAGATGTATAGTTTAGGAATTACGGGACTTTTAAGGTGCATATCCAATAAATCATAAGAAAATCCTTAAAATATATAAATTTTATTTATAATCATTAAAAAGATGTATATTGCATAAGGAAACACACAATACATCATGTGAGACTTATACAGTCCTTGTGGGTGCAGCATGATGACATAGTTCCCAACATGTTTCGCCCTACAATTGGGGCTTCCTCAGGGGATGCTGTCCAATTTACAATCACACAATTAGGTTTAAAGTTCAGAGTTAATAATAATTAGTAATAAATGTTATTAATTCTGAACTTTAACCACTTGACCACTGGGCACTTAAACCCCCTTCCTAACCAGACCAATTTTCAGCTTTCAGTGCTCTCACATTTTGAATGACAATTACTCACTCATGCAACACTGTACCCATATGAAATTTTCGTCCTTTTTTTCACACACACAGAGCTTTCTTTTGGTGGTATTTAATCACGATTGGGGTGTTTATTTTTTGAGCAATAAATGGAAAAATACCGAAAATTTTGTAAAAAAATGCATTTTTCTTTATTTCGGTTATAACATTTTGCAAATTAGCAACTGTTTTTCATAAATTTTGGCCAAAATTTATACTGCTATATATCTTTGGTAAAAATAACCCAAATTAGTGTATATTATTTGGTCTTTGTGAAAGTTATAGAGTCTACAAGCAATGGTGCCAATCACTGAATATTGATCACACCTGATACACTGACGGCCCATCTCATTTCTTGAGGTTCTAACAAGACAGAAAAGTACAAATACCCCCCAAATTACCCCTTTTTGGAAAGTAGACAGTCCAACGTATTTAGTAAGAGGCATGGCAAGTTTTTTGAAGTTGTCATTTTTTTCCCACAATTCTTTGCAAAATGAAGATTTTTTTTTTCAGTTTTTTTTTTTACAAAATTGTCATATTAACAGATTATTTATCACACCCAGCATATGCATACCACCAATTACACCCCAAAACACATTCTGCTACTCGTCCCGAGTATGGTGATACCACATGTGTGTGACTTTTACACAGCCTGGCCACATACAGAGGCCTAACATGCAGGGAGCACCATCAGGCGTTCTAAGGACATAAATTACACATATAATTTCCTGACTACCTCTTGCACTTTTGAAGGTCCTGGAGCACCAGGGCAATGGAAACGCCTAATAAATTACCCCATTTTGGAAAGTAAACACCCCAACGTATATTCTAGGAGGCATAATGAGTCTTTTGAATGGTTCATTTTTTCCACAAGTTTTTGGAAAATGTGGAAAGAAAATGAAAACGCATTTTTTTTTTACACAAGGTTGTCCATTTATACAATATTTCTAACACACAGCCTGTACATAGCAAAAATGACACCCTAAAAAATATTCTGCTACTCGTCCCGAGTATGGTGATACCACGTGTGACACTTTTACACAGCCTGGCCACATACAGAGGCCAAATATGCAGGGAGCACCATCAGGCATTCTAAGGACATAAATTACACATATAATTTCCTGACTACCTCTTGCACTTTTGAAGGTCCTGGAGCACCAGGGCAATGGAAACGCCCCAAAAATGACCCCATTTTGGAAAGTAAACACCCCAACGTATATTCTATGAGGCATAATGAGTCGTTTGAATGGTTCATTTTTTCCACAAGTTTTTGGAAAATGTGGAAAGAAAATGAAAACGCATTTTTTTTTTACACAAGGTTGTCCATTTATACAATATTTCTAACACACAGCCTGTACATAGCAAAAATGACACCCTAAAAAATATTCTGCTACTCGTCCCGAGTATGGTGATACCACGTGTGACACTTTTACACAGCCTGGCCACATACAGAGGCCAAATATGCAGGGAGCACCATCAGGCATTCTAAGGACATAAATTACACATATAATTTCCTGACTACCTCTTGCACTTTTGAAGGTCCTGGAGCACCAGGGCAATGGAAACGCCCAAAAAATGACCCCATTTTGGAAAGTAAACACCCCAAGGTATATTCTAGGAGGCATAATGAGTCTTTTGAACAGTTCATTTTTTCCACAAGTTTTTGGAAAATGTGGAAAGAAAATAAAAACGCATTTTTTTTTTTACATAAGGTTGTCCATTTATACAATATTTCTAACACACAGCATGTACCTAGCAAAAATGACACCCTAAAATATATTCTGCTACTCCTCCCGAGTATGGGGATACCATATGAGTGACACATTTACACAGCCTGGCCACATACAGAGGCCCAACATGCAGGGTGCACCATCAGGCGTTCTAGGGGCATACATTTCAAATCTAATTTGACTACCTATTACATTATTGTGAGGCACTGTGGTGGCACTGATGGGCGCTGTAGTGGCACTGATGGGTGCTGTAGTGGCATGGATGTGTCACTGATGAGAACTGATGTGGTATGGATGAATATGAATGAGGCATAAATGAGCATGAATGGGGGTGAATAAGCCATAGATGGGGATGACTGCGCACGGATGGATGGGTGAGCACGGATGCATTGGTGAGCAGGCATGCATGGGTGAGTACGGATGGATGGCTGAGCATGGATGGATGGCGGAGCATGGATGGATGGCGGAGCACGGATGGATGGCGGAGCACGGATGGATGGCGGAGCATAGATGCATGGGTGAACACGGATGAGGCTGGATGGGTGAGCACGGCTGGATTGGTGAGCATGGATGAGGCTGCATGGGTGAGCATGACTGGATTGGTGAGCACAGATGCATGGGTGAGCATAGATGGATGGCGGAGCACGGATGCATGGGTGAGCATGCATGCATGGGTGAGCACAGATGGATGGCAGAGCACGGATGCATGGCTGAGCATAGATGCATGGGTGAACATGAATGCATGGGTGAACACGGATGAGGCTGGATGGGTGAGCACGGATGAGGCTGCATGGGTGAGCATTATTGGATTGGTGAGCACGGATGCATGGGTGAGCATGGCTGGATGGGTGAGCACAGATGCATGGGTGATGGATGAGTGAGCACGGATGCATGGGTGACAGATGCGTGAGCACGGATGCATGGGTGACAGATGAGTGAGCACGGATGGGTGAGCATGGGTGATGGATGAGTGAGCATGGGTGCATTAGTGACGGGTGAGTATGGATGGGTGAGCATGGATGGATGGGCATGGATGCATGGGTGACGGATGGGTGAGCATGGATGCATTGGTGACGGATGGGTAAGCACGGACGCATGGATGGTGGATGAGTGAGCACGGATGCATAGGTGACGGATGGGTGAGCACGGACGGATGGGTGAGCACAGATGCATGGGTGAGCATGGATGGGTGAGCAGTAGGCAGGCACGAGTG
>BLSH010066462.1:745742-755806 GCA_018402905.1 Glandirana rugosa | reverse complement strand
GAGAGGTGAGGTTATGAGAAATACATAAGCAGGGTTATTCACATGTTCATAGATACAGTAAACAGTTTAACAGTATAGACGGAATCAGATCGGCTAATCTGTGGGGTAAAGGGTGGACCAAGAGGCCCAGCGGGTGTCAAATTGTGATCTTTTCAGGGCGTTAACTGCGAGCATTTGTTTGAACACGTAGTTCTGCTTTGTTAAGCATATCACTTCAGCAATTAGAGGAGTATCTGGTGATCTCCATAGTCTGACTATAGCCGTTCTAGCTGCCAACAGTATATGAGTGACCGTAGGCCTGAAGTGAGTGGGGATAGATTCTATGCCAAGATTTAGGATGGCTAGACCAGCTTCAGTGGGGATAATTTGCGAGGTGACATTAGAGATTACCCTAAAGACTTCTATCCAGAAATTGCTCAGGGTGGGGCAGTCCCAAAACAAAGCTTACATCTTAATTAGCAGCATATGCTGACAATAGGCGAATGCCTAAGAGCCAGTGCCACATGAGCATGGTTGTTACCATAATATTAATGCCTCAAATGCAAAACATTATTGTATAAAATTAAAAGAATCAAACATTAGTAATTGCATTTTCTCCATATGACTGTGGTCAACTCAGTAGCGTAGTGGTGTGCCCTGCTACCTTCAAAGGCTCAAGCCATGGGTTTGAATCTCACTGATGGTATCACCTACTGTACTTGGCAACATGTTCCAAAAATCACAACTAGTTAACGTGCAGGGTGTTAGTTTACTTTTTTGGGGGTTTTTTTTCGGGTTTAATTTGTTTGTGCACTTGAACAATCAACACAGCTACCTTATGTGGGTGGTAAGTTGGCTGGGATTTGAACTCATAACCTGAGTGCTTTGTAGACATCAGTGCACAACACCAAGCCATTGTTCTAAGTATGCTGTGACCTGCATATTAGTGTAGTGTAGTAGCTACAATTGCTGGCACCCGGCTTTGAAAAAATCCAGACCAAAAACAGTGTGCGGTTCCTCCCCAGTCCATACCAGGCCCTTCGGGTCTGGTCTGGATTTTAAGGGAAACCCCATGCCAAAATGATAAAAAAAAATGGGGTGTGGGCCCCTCCCCCAAAATCCATACCAGACCCTTATCCGACCATGCAGTCCGGCAGGACAGGAAAGGGAGGGGATGAGCAAGTGCCCCCCTCCTGAACCATTCCAGGTCCCCCCAAAGCACCTTGTCCCTATGTTGATGAGGACAAGGACCTCTTCCCAACAACCCTGGGGGGGGGTTGTCGGGGTCTGCGGGCAGGAATTTTTCTTGGGGCATTTTGCCTTCAGTTTTGTCTTCAGCAAGTGAAATGCATGCTCAATCGGATTCAGGTCAGGTGATTGACTTGGCCATTGCATAACATTCCACTTCTTTCCCTTAAAAAACTCTTTGGTTGCTTTCGCAGTATGCTTCGGGTCATTGTTCATCTGCACTGTGAAGCGCCGTCCAATGAGTTCTGAAGCATTTGGCTGAATATGAGCAGATAATATTGCCCGAAACACTTCAGAATTCATCCTGCTGCTTTTGTCAGCAGTCACATTGTAACGGAGGCCAGAGATATTATTTTTTTGTTGTGTTTCCTTTGTTGAAATCAACAGTGTGCAATGCAGCCAAATGGTCTGCCTAAATTAGCCTAGGAGTTCCTGTTCCCCGCAGGGGGAAGTTCAATTTGTTAGGAGGCACACACAGCTTGGTGTCCTGAGACTGGAGTGGGACATCATGTCTCCAGGGGTCTTGTGGGCTCGGTTTAGCTAAATTCAAAGCACAATTTAATTTCCCTAGGGAAAAAAATAGTCTTTGGCCGAGCTTTTGTCAGTGATGGACCCAGGGGAACTCTTGTCTGTCTGTACCCCTAGAAGGAGGCTGGAAAATACATGGGACTACTGGACTACTCTTACATTCTACTCTCTGTGGCCGGATTGTGCCCTGTGATCCTGGACTAATCTCTTGCTGTACCACATTGCTGCTTGTGCCCTTGGACTTACCTCTTGATGTGCTCTATTGCCAACCCCTGTGTGCCACCCACTGTGAGCTGCCCGGACAAGGACTGCCGCTGTGTGCCCTCTGCTGTGTTCCCCATACAAGGATTACTTTGCCTTCCCTCTGTGTGCCATTATCTGTGCTGATGCTCCCCAGACAAGGCCTTTGCCTCCCTCCTGTGTGCCATCCACTGTGAGCTGCCCGGACAAGGACCACTGCTGTGTGCCCTCTGCTGTGTGCTGCGTTCCCCATACCAGGATTACTTTGCCTTCCTTCTGTGTGCCATCCTCTGGGTTGCCAGCTTACCCACTAATGACTTTGCCCTGTGTGCCCTGCTCTGTGTTGCCAGCTTCCCCTCTAAGGACTTTGCCCTGTGTGCCCTCCTCTGTGCTGCAAGATTCCTCGCCAAGGACTGTGCCCCTGCTCTGTACTGCAAGATTCCCCGCCAAGGACTGTGCCCCTGCTCTGTGCTGCAAGATTCCCCGCCAAGGACTTTGCCCCGTGTGCCCTCTGCTCTGTGCTGCAAGCCCCAGCCAAGGACTTGCCCTCTGTGTGCCATCCGCTGTGTGCCTGCCCTGGACGAAGACCAACTTTCTGTGTGCCATGCTGTGAGTGAATTGACTTCTTGCTACTAGGACTTTGCATACCCTGTGTGCCTGAACAAACTCTTACCCCTGCCTCTGAGAAATTCCTATGGCCTGGCTGCAGGCTAACCTTTCATCCCTCAATAAAGCTTGTGTGAGCACTCTTACTCTCTGCGTGTGTCTGTTCCACCCACACCTCCATCACACACATCATCAATAAATACAAGAGAACCAGTTCCATTGGCAGCCATACATGCCCACGCTATGACACTACCACCACCATTCTTCACTGATAAGGTGGTATGCTTTGGATCATGAGCAGTTCCTTTACTTCTCCATACTCTTCTCTTCCCATCACTCTGGTACATGTTGATCTTGGTCTCATCTGTCCATAGGATGTTGTTCCAGAACTGTGAAGGCTTTTCCGTGGTCTTCCGGGTCTTTTGGTGTTGCTGAGCTCTCTTTTTAAGGATGTTCCAAACAGTTGATTTGGCCACACCTAATGTTTTTGCTATCTCTCTGATGGGTTTGTTTTGTTTTTTCAGCTTAATGATGGTTTGCTTCACTGATAGTGACAGCTTTTTTGGATCTCATATTAAGAGTTGACAGCAACAGATTCCTAATGCAAATAGCACACTTGAAATGAACTCTGGACCTTTTATCTGCTCCTTGTAAATGGGATAATGAGGGAATAACACACACCTGGCCATGGAACAGGTGAGCAGCCAATTGTCCAATTACTTTTGGTCCCTTAAAAAGTGGGAGGTATATATTCAAACTGTTGTAATTCCTACACCGTTCACCTGATTTGGATGTAAATACCCTCAAATTAAAGCTGAAAGTCTGCAGTTAAAACACATCTTGTTTGTTTCATTTCAAATCCATTGTGATGGTGTATAGAGCCAAAAAGATTAGAATTGTGTCGATGTCCCAATATTTATGGACCTGACTGTATATGGCCTCATTCTTTGCCCCATTTTTAAATCAAATATTCAAATCCAGGTTAGAATCTAGTCTAGTCATTTCTGGGAATTAGAAATTTCTAAGACCCTAGGGGCTTCTCACCATATGTGTGGATGCATTCAATGGGAAAATGCAGGTCAAGCACATAAATGCAGTTTTTTAAAAGACATAATTACTAATTGCTTTCCCATTTCCATGCATTTTGATATTGGTAACAGATGCATCAATATGAATACCACTTCTTCAAGTGTGAACAAACCATAAAACTGGCCCTGGTACCTGGATAGGGCATAACACACAGGGTAATTCAACATGCAATATTATTCCTAGAGGAAACATGTCAAGATATAAATGTGGCAGTTGCCATTTCTCAGGTGTTTTTAAAACGACCAGCTCCAGCACTGGTTTTATTGTCCTTTTTTTTTTTACTACTTGATGAGTCATTGACTTGCATATGAGGTATCAACACAAGGTAAGGGATTCTTCATTCTACTGAACGATGCACAAACTATTTTCCTAAGTGACATTTCTGCCTAGATCACTTAAATTTACCAAATACAAATATTTTTAACCAGTACAGAACCGCGCTATAGCCAAAAGACGGCTACAGCAGGGCTCTGAAAATCCAGGCGGACGTCCAGCCTCGTGCGCACTCCCCGCGCTCACTCGCAGCCTGCAGCGGCGCGCTCTCGTGGCCGCCGCACGCTGCGTGGGCGTGCCGGCGATTCGGGCGGACTCGGTGTCCGCCCGAGACCCGCCGATCGCTTAAAGCAGCCTCAGAACGGGGAACTGCCGATGTAAACACGGCGGTTCTCCGTTCTGTGAATGGGACATAACAGATCTACTGATCCCTGTCACTGGGATCAGTTAGATCTGTTATGTCCCGACCAGCCCATCCCCCCCAGTAGACGCAATTGCTTTTTCGCAAACCAATCAAAATACGCCGATTATGTAGAAGAATATATATTGGCCAAAACTGATGAATAATTTTTTTTTTTTTTTTTGGATATTTATTATAGCAAAAAAGTAAAAAATATTGTTCTTTTTTCAAAATCATCGCACTTTGTTTGTTTATAGCGCAAAAATAAAAACCGCAGAGGTGATCAAATACCACCAAAAGAAAGCTCTATTTGTGGGGGAAAAAATGATAAAAATTTTGTTTGGGTACAACGTCGCACGACCGCGCAATTGTCATTCAAAATGCGACAGCGCTGAAAGCCTAAAATTGGTCTGGGCAGGAGGGGGGTTTAAGTGCCCAGTAAGGAAGTGGTTAAAATTGGTTGTTTCAGGACTCAACACTATAGTCACAATTTGCAAAATTGATAATTTCAGGACACAACACTGTGGTCACAATTTTTTGAGTGCACTGAAACATTTATTGACCAGCATTATTTTGGTGTTTCTCAATAGTGTCTTGTGTCACAATTTATTGGTGCTTGCTGTAATGTCATTGTCATGATTATTCATCACATTCACAACCAGCTGCAGGCAGACCCCGAGTTACGAACAAGATAGGTTCTGTAGGTTTGTTCTTAAGTTGAATTTGTATGTATGTTGGAACAGGTACATTTTTTTAAGTGTAACTCTAAGCAAAAAAAAAAATGTAAGTTTTGGATAGCATGGGGAAGGGTTAACTGGCCATGCAATGATGTGGAATTGCTGACAGGTCCGCCGGACAGTAGGTGGCAGCATTTGGTGAGCAGCAAGATGGCTGCATGGCGGTTTCCAAGACCAGCGTGACGCTTCCTCTGTTCTTAAGTACGAGTTTTATGTAAGTCAAATGTTTGTAACTCTGGGACTGTCTGTACTTGCTAATTATTGGCATTTTAACAATAGCTGTTAATAACTTTTCTTACTTCCACTCAGTAACCCAATATTGCTGCCAATATTACATAAGCAAGTAGATATGCTTTTAGGGGAGAAGTGTGTGGCGCACATCTGTGATTGAGACTTTTGTGTTTTTTCCAGTACTGCAGGTGTCTAGGCAGTCTGTTTGGGTAGAACACTTATGTCCCGTTCACATCCATGTGGTCATATTCTGTGAATTTATCTACATTTCCTCAAGACCAGAAAATGTACCTGCTCCATTCTTCTAATACGGCGCATCACAATGCACTGTATGGTATGCATTACTGTGCATTTAGGTCTACTGCAATGCAGTTGTGTTGAAGGTGCATTGCTTCATGTGTATGTTACAATATCGCAATGCATATATGTGAAGCCAGCCATAGGAAGGTTCCCACAAAAGGATCCAGCAATGGCAGAAGACTTGTCTATGGAAGGGTAGTGTGTGTGTGTGTGTGTGCCTCTTGTCTCCTTCATTGTCATAACAGAGTTACAGTGCCTTGAAAAAGTATTCATACCCCATGAAATTTTCCACATTTTGTCATGTTACAACAAAAAAACGTCAATGTATTTTATTGGGATTTTATGTGATAGACCAACACAAAGTGGTACAAGTGGAAGGAAAATGATAAATGGTTTTCAACATTTTTTTTTACAAATATCTGAAAAGCGTGGCATGCATTTGTTTTCAGCCCCCCTGAGTCAATACTTTGTAGAACCACCTTTTGCTGCAATTACAGCTGAAAGTCTTTTTGGGGATGTCTCTACCAGCTTTGCACATCTAGAGAGTGACATTTTTGCCCATTCTTCTTTGCAAAATAGCTCAAGCTCTGTCAGATTGGATGGAACAGCAATTTTCAAGTCTTGCCACAGACACTTAATTGGATTTAGTCCTGACCTCAACCCAATAGAACACCTTTGGGATGAATTAGAGCAGAGACTGCGAGCCAGGCCTTCTTGTCCCACATCAGTGCCTGACCTCACAAATGCACTTCTGGAAGAATGGTCAAACCTTTCCATAGACACACTCTTAAACCTTATGGACAGCCTTCCCAGAAGAGTTAAAGCTGTCATAGTTGCAAAGGGTGGGCCAATTTAATATTGAACCCTACGGACTAAGACTGGGATGCCATTAAAAGAGAAGTAAAGCTGTTTTTTTTTTTTAGGAATCATACTTACCTCGGTGGTCCAATGCTGCATCTGTCCCCTGGTGCCTCTGCACTGAGAACCGAGTGATCGAACACAGCCAATCGCTTGGTTCTGACAGCTCCCTGAGCAGAAAACTGCTGACTGTCAATCACAGCTCCCTGCTCTGCCGGGAGAGCTGGGCTGTGGAGGGGGAGGGGGCGGCTGGCTCTGGCTCGCTGTGAGGCTGAGCCTGGTGTCAGTCCATGCACCTGGAGGATCCAGACTTTATTGTTGGCTTGACTGGACTGACTTTTGTGATGTCAGCAGAACGCGGACTTCAGCTCACTCTCTGCTGAAAGCAGGTCAGAGGAGTGCAAAACGAACTGCACTCCGGTGATCCATAAGAGAAGTACAGCCAAATGAGCTTTGGCTGGACTTTTCCTTTAAAGTTCATGCGCGTGTAAAGGCAGGCATCCCAATTCTTTTGACAATATAGTATATGTGATATTGTTTCCACATTTTTCTTTTTTGGTTTATATAATTTTTTGATATTCCTTTGATGCTTTGTTGATTATATTAGCGCAGAGTTCACTAGAGTCTAGCATTCTTACAGGTACCTTCCATGGCTCTCAGCCTTCTCCAGATCTCCAATTTTTTATTTTTTTATTTTGCTGCTGTGATCCGACTTCCTGTTATAAGGTATTCATATATTCACATTCATTCTCCACAGTACCACTGTATGTAGGAGCATAGTCACCCTCTCTTGCTCGATCCTGAGATGGACTAGGCACTATAGACTTATGGGATGTGTAGTCTGTATATAAAGTATCTCACACAAGTGAGTACACCCCTCACATTTTTGTAATAATTTTATTTTATCTTTTCATATGACAACACTGAATAAATTACACTTTCCTATAATGAAAAGTAGTGAGTGTACTGTGAATGGACAGCAAATTTACAATGTTATACAAGTTTATATAACAGTGTAAATTTGCTGTCTCCTCAAAATAACTCAACACACGGCCATTAATGTCTAAAATGCTGGCAGCACAAGTGAGTACACCCCTAAGTGAAAATTTCCAAATTGGGCCCAATTAGCCAGTTTCCCTCCCTGATGTCATGTGACTCGTTAGTGTTACAAGGTCTCAGGTGTGAATGGGGAGCAGGTGTGTTAAATTTCGTGTTATCGCTCTCACTCTCTCACGCTGGTCACTGGAGGTTCAACATGGCACCTCATGGCAAAGATCTCTCTGAGGATCTGAAAAAAAGAATTGTTGCTCTACATAAAGATGGCCTAGGCTATAAGAAGATTGCCAAGACCCTGAAACTGAGCTGCAGCACTCTGGCCAAGACCATACAGCAGTTTAACAGGACTGGTTCCACTCAAAACAGGCCTCGCCATGGTCAACCAAAGGAATTGAGTGCACATGCTCAGTGTCATATCCAGAGGTTGTCTTTGGGAAATAGACGTATGAGTGCTGCCAGCATTGCTGCAGAGGTTGAAGGGATGGGGGATCAGCCTGTCAGGGCTCAGACCATACACCGCGCACTGCATCAAATTGGTCTGCATAGCTGTCGTCCCAGAAGGAAGCCTCTTCTCAAGATGATGCACAATAAAGCCTTCAAACAGTTTGCTGAAGACAAGCAGACTAAGGACATGGATTTCTGGAACCATGTCCTGTGGTCTGATGAGACCAAGATAAACTTATTTGGTTAAGATGGTGTCAAGTGTGTGTGGCGGCAACCAGGTAAGGAGTACAAAGACAAGTGTGTCTTGCCTACAGTCAAACATGGTGGTGGGAGTGTCGTGGTCTGGGGCTGCATGAGTGCTGCCGGCACTGGGGAGCTACAGTTCATTGAGGGAACCATGAATGCAAACATGTACTGTGACATACTGAAGCAGAGCATGATCTCCTCCCTTCGGAGACTGGGCCGCAGGGCAGTATTCCAACATAACTGCCCCAAACACACCTCCAAGACGACCACTGCCTTGATAAAGAAGCTGAGGGTAAAGGTGATGGACTGGCCAAGCCTGTCTCCAGACCTAAACCCTATTGGGCATCTGTGGGGAATCCTCAAATGGAAGGTGGACAAGCTCAAGTTCTCTAACATCCAACAGCTCTGTGATGTCGTCATGGAGAAGTGGATGAGGACTCCAGTGGCAACTTGTGAAGCTCTGGTGAACTCCATGCCCTAGAGGGTTAAGGCAGTGCTGGAAAATAGACAATAAAAAAATCCCCAGTATAAATGTATAGTGACTGGTTTCAGCGCTCAAGTTTGACTATACACTTAAAATAAAATAATGTATCCTGATAAAAAATCAGAATGTGATCAAAATTACAATAAAAGGAGGTTTAAATGATTAAACCAAAGGTTAGCAGCCACTTATACAAAAAATCAAAATGAATAAACAAATCACCCTATAATGCAATCATCACATAGACAATCATAGGTGAAAGTAGCGCTAGTTGTAACTCAAAGTCCATGTAAAAATAGTCTGTATATTACTATAACCAGTGCATCCATGAATAGGTAGATTTTCCTACTTTTTATCCACCATCACCACACCTCGTGATAAGGAAGAAAGGGGGTTACCCCCTATGTGCAAAGACTCACCAGAAAAAAACAATCAATAAGCACAACTTTCAGTTCTAATAACACTGCTAGCGTCCTCTCCTCTTTCCACCGCTCTCTCCCCTGGTGTGATTCCAAAAGGATCGTTTGTCCTAGATGGCTAGGACTATCCCTCCCAGCGCTATTCGCACACTCTTCTTTCCTCTCGGCTCCTGTGTTCTAAAATCAAACTCAGTGCTGGAAAATAATGGTGGCCACACAAAATATTGAAGCTTTGGGCCCAATTTGGACATTTTCACTTTTATTGCCAGTGTTTTAGACATTGATGACTGTGTGTTGAGTTATTTTACAAATTTACACTGCTATACAGGCTGTACACTCACTACTTATATAAACTTGTATAACAGTGTAAATTTGCTGTCCATTTACAATACACTCACTACTTTACATTGTAGCAAAGTGTCATTTCTTCAGTGTTGTCACATGAAAAGATATAATAAAATATTTACAAAAATGTGAGGGGTGTACTCACTTTTGTGAGATACTGTAGAGTAATGCACATGACCGTATCTAACAAGCACTGGTCATTTCAAACAAACAGAAGTAAGGGGAGAAAAGAGAGGTTCAGGAGCTCACAGAGGATGTTAGGAGACCGAAAAACACAGTAAGAAATTATTCGAACAATCTATGCCAGTACACGTAATGAGATGTCATAGAGTGTTTTCACTCATGTGGGGAGTGTAAAAACATTTATAAAATAATATAGAAAAGTACACTGTTGTGACTTCTTTACTGTGAAACGATGTTACATTTCATCACTCACATAACATTTACCTGTCGTTTAAATGTGACAATATGTTCAAATATATTCATCACTCACATGTCGGACATATCGTCACATTTAAACATTTTATTGAGTTGTGTGTCAGTAGTTACAGATTTTGTGACCGTTATTTTCACTTTTACAGGTT
>BLSH010066462.1:728151-738761 GCA_018402905.1 Glandirana rugosa | reverse complement strand
CATGGTCCCGATTATTCGGAGGCACTGGGAGGCCCTGAGGTGCGAAGTTGAGAGAGCTGGCCGTAGCCGCTTCCGGACTAGAGTTACTTTGTCCCCGGGCAGGGAAATTGTGTTTTCTGCCGTGTTGAAGTATGCCCCCAAATAAACTAGGGCTTGTGACGGCTCCAGCTGGCTCTTTGCCAGATTCAATAGCCAACCGAACTGCTGTAGCCTGGCCATTACTAAGTCCCTGTGGGACAGTAGCTGTTCTCTGCTCTGAGCTAGAATGAGCAGGTCGTCTAGGTAGTGGTGCACTCTCACCCCTTCCGTCCGGATCATAGCCACCACGGCCAGGAGGACCTTGGAGAACACCCTCGGCGATGTTGTCAGTCCGAAGGGGAGGCACGTGAACTGGAGGTGACTGTCTCCGACCAGGAAGCGGAGGTACTTGCGGAAGCCCTCCGCTACTGGCACGTGAAAGTAGGCATCTTTCAAGTCTATGGACACCATCCAGTCGCCCGGCTGTACTGCCTGCTGAATTGTTGATAAGGTCTCCATCTTGAACTTCACGACCTGTATGAAACTGTTTAGATGTGTAAGGTCTATCACCAGTCTCCAGGCCCCGGTTTTCTTCTGCACCAAGAAGAGAGGGGAGTACATGCCCCGGAACTTTTCTCCTTCCGGAACGGGGACCGCGGCTCCCTGGGCCACCAGTAACTCTGCGTACTCCAGGAGAACAGCTCTCTTCTCCTCCGAACGAGGCAGCTGGGTGGGTATGACTCTGAGAGCGGGGAGATTGAGAAGGTCCAGGAGTGTCCGACTGAAACTGTTGAAATGACCCAGGCATCTGAGATCGAGGCCGCCCAGACGTGCTGGAAGTGGAGCAGACGCGCACCCACCTGGCACAACTGGGCGGAGCCACCCTCAAAAGGATTTAGCGGAGTCACGCCCCGCCGGGGTCGAACCCTTAGCCCGCTGGGTAGTGGGCTGACCTCTCCTCCAGTTACGTCTGAAGTCCTTGCCAGGTTTATAGCTGCGGGCCTCTCTTGAACGGTCTGAAGTCTGTCTCCTCGGCTGGGGCTTCCTCTGACCAAACAGCCGCCTGTCTTGAGGGAGGAACCCCGACTTTCCCCCAGTGGCCTTGGCAATTGCCGAGTCCAACTTATTCCCAAACAGGGAGGTCCCCTCAAAGGGAATCTTACACCACGCTTGTTTGGAAGCAGCGTCTGCGAGCCACGGACGTAGCCACAAGGCCCGTTTGGCTGTCACGGAGGATAGCATTGCCCGAGCCGCCAAGCGGATTAGGTCAAGGGACGCCTCCCCCAAGAATGACGAGGCCCACCTTAACTCCCGAAGGGGAGAGCTTCTGGTCACCTCTTCCGAGACCGACCTTAGAGTGATGTCAATCTCATCGGTCCAGACCTCCATCGCCTTAGATACAGCCGCCAGGGCGAGTGCAGGCTTGCAGGCCATGCCTGCCGTCACATATACCCTCTTCAGGTCTAAATCGATTTTCCTTTCCAGGGGATCTTTAAATGATACTGCATCCTCTAGGGGGAGGGTGACATGTTTTGCCAGCCTCATCACGGCCGCATCCACCAGTGGGGCGGACTCCAAGTCCTTGACTTCTTCCTCCTTGAAGGGATAAAGTCTACCTGCCCTGATGGCCAGGGATGACTTCTTATCCACCTTTTCCCACTCTTCCTTTAGGATTTCCTTTAGTTCAGGAAGTAAAGGGAAGCTAGGGCGCTCTTTATGAAGATGCTTAAAGAACTTCCTTTGTTTCGCCGGGGAAGACACCGGCTCCTCCCACCTTAAGGCTTCCTTGACCGCCTTGATGAATGGGGGAATCTGGGCTACATCAAAGCCCGCAGACTCTTCCCCTTCTGACTCGTCCTCAGAGAGATCTCGGGGAGTAAAATGTGGCTGGGACGGACCTGGCTCCTCAGGGGCGAACCCCTCCAGAGAGTCTGCCACAGAGGCCTGGCTGTGGGTATGGGGCGGTCTGAGTTCCCTTAGAGACTGCTGGACGACTCGCTTCACAAGGGCCTCCATCCCAGGGTTAGGGCCGGTATGTACATCGGCTGCCCTTTCCTTCACCGCCTTGGCATAACATGTTTCGCATAGCGACTTTCCCTCTGGCCTGCTCTGTGACTGGAGTGGCTGCTATGGCAGTGGGAATGGTGTCTTGAAGAGGAGTGGGAACTCCTTCTAGGGTGTCGATCCCGCGACCGGGATCTCTGATGTCTGGATCTTGACGAAGAATGATGATGTTGCGACCTGGCAGGGTCCCTGGTCTCACGTGTGCTTTGGTGTGACCTATGAGGGCTAGAAGACAAGACCGGGAGCAGGGAGAGGAAAAGATAGGCACATAAAAATAAGATGCAGAAAAACGCACTCCTCCCCCCCCCTGCCAGCCCCAGACTCACCTGTCGGGCAAGGGCTGGCCACTAGGGGGCGGGAAGTAATCCAACTCCACAGAATCCATGCTGTAGATAAGAGGGGAGAGAGAGAATAAGGCTCAATGCATCACTCTCCCCCCCTCCTCCAGTGCTACCCGCAGGGCTTACCTGGAGAAGCGAAGGAAAATGCTTGGGGACACCGCCGCCAAAGCCCGCAGTCTATCCTGAGGACTGTAGGGCTTGACAGCCTTTTAAATCTCCCGCCGCAGCGCCGTAGCGACTGCGCATGCGCCCGCCGGGCGGCTGGCTCGACTGCGCACGCGCGAACCAAGCCTCGGTCCCGGACCGCGCGCCTGCGCAGTGGAAGCGGCAACTAGGAGGAGCGCACTGCGTTCCAAGCTCAGACCGCTGAGCTGGCCAGAAGGGATGGGGAAGCACAAGACAACGGTAAGAAGACCATGTAAAAGAGATACTATGCTGCCATGGAGCGCTCACCTGTCTTCAGGACCCTGCCAGCCAGAATCCTCCTGGGCAAATATATGGGCCGCCCCCACTGGGGATCTTCTTGGCCACCCACCTCTCACCCGCCGTAGCTGGGCCCTGGGTGCTGGGGGGGACACCACCGCCCCAAGGATTTACCCCATTATCCACTGGGAACCTTCTGCCCTGGAAACTTGCTTGCAACTGCTTGGTCCTAGGAGGAGGACAAAAAAGGAACACAGGTGCGGGCCATGAGGCTAAATTTATGGTAATGGGGTCCTATGGGAGTGAGGAGGGCGGGGTAAACCCACACGTAGGCTGCAATGGAGTCTGTCAGGAAAGATGATGTTACGCCACGAGAATCTTGATCTTTATGCTAAGCAACAAAATCGTGATTCTCGTTTTAGCCAGAATCGTGCAGCTCTATTGTGTGCTGTGAGGTGGAGGAGGGGAGATGAGGAAGCTGGATATGCTTTAGAAGAGTCTATGTCCTCTGATAAAGCCATATGTACCATCAATAATTATCACTCTTTATGGGCACCTGAGCTCCAGTATTTCATGGTGACCGGAAACCCACCAGAGCAATGAAAGGTCACTGTGGGGGACACACATATAGGCAGAAAGTGGCTGCAAAGAGGTAGCATAAGATCAGCAGCACTGGAATACTTCTTTCACATTTTTTTGTGTTTTATTTAAAGTGTCACTAAGGCTTCATTTAGATGTGCAGTTGGGTGGTAAAAATGTGCAGTAGAGAAATGTTTTTGCCACCCACCAACGGCCACCCTTAAGCTCCATTAGGCAGCAGATGAGGGCATTTTACATGCCGCAGTCACAATGCATTAGGCATAATAAGGAGTTTCCCCTATAACAGGTTTTAAGTGTCACTCTTTCCAGCCTATAACCTTGATGTAATGGTGTTACGTTGGAGTTATTGACTGGCTGCTCTGCTATGAGTAAGTTAGGGTTACGGGGTGCAAATTACTTGCCTTACCCCGGGCGCTGACAACCCACTCTACGCTAAAAAAAAAATGGCTCCTAACTTTTTTAGCTGGCTCCTAGATTCAAAGCACATTTGTCAAGCCCTGACCTAAGGGGTTAATCTTTTGCATTGTGTAAAAAGGCTGTTTGATCCTGTCTTCTCTGATCCTCCCCTACTTTTACTGTCCCAAATCCATCTCCTGATAGAGCAGAGCCTTTGGGGCACTCTGCACATGCTCAGTTTTGTGTGTATTGCTAGAGAGTTTTCTTTTCTTTTTTTGAAGCGTACATGTGATCAGCACAGGGCCAATCAGCACTGTCTAGGCCAGGGGTCATACAGCCTCATAGGACAGTCAGAGCAGAATGAAAACTCCTCTTACAAGCTTTAACCAGTGCTCCACCAGACACTGATAGAAGTCACAAGACTGCTATATACTGCTGACGAGAAAAGGATTTAGCAGTTTATATTTACTAAAATAATTTCATTTCTATGTTCTGTGTACTGTGGGAGACCAGACATAGTGAATGCAGGGTCCTGGGTTTAGTAACACTTTAACCACTTGCTTACCGGGCACTTAAACCCCCTTTCTGCCCAGGCCAATTTTCAGCTTTCAGTGCTGTCACTCTGACAATTGTGCAGTCATGCAACACTGTACCCCAATTAAAATGTTATCATTTTTTTCACACAAATAGAGCTTTCTTTTGGTGGTATTTAATCACTGTTGGGTGTTTTATGTTTTGCTAAAAAAAATGAAAAAAGACCGGAAATTTTGAAAAATCTGTTTCATAATTTGTTATAAAATTTTGCAAGAATTTAATCTTTCTCCTTTATTGATGTGCGCTGATGAGGCTGCACTGAAGGGCACTGATAGGCTGCACTGATAGGTGACACTAATGGGCACTGATGCGGTGGCACTGGTGGGCACTGATAGGTGGCTCAAATGGCTGGCACAGATGGGCAGCACTAATAGGTGGCACTGATGGGCACTGATAGGTGGCACTGATGATGAGGCACTGATTGGCAGCACTGATGGGCACCGATTGGTGGCACTGGTAGGCAGCACTGATATGCACTGGTAGGTGGCACTGGTGGGCACTGCATAGCAGCAGAGTGTGTCCGTGAGTTTCTGCTATTGAATAGCAGTGAAAAGACTGACACAGGGGGGTAACTGTTATGTGTGCTAGTGTTGGTGGATGACCAACCAAGAGAAGGCACTTAAATAGGAGCTCCAGGCTCCTTCAGGAAAAAATAAAAGCCAGCAGCTACAAATACAGTAGCTGCTGACTTTTAATATTAGGGCACTTACCTGTCCAGGCACCCAGGGGTGTCCTCACCCGAGCTGATTGTTTAATCAGTTATCGGGTGTTGGCGCCTCCATCTTGACTAAGGGAAACCGGTCATGTGGCTTCACAGCCGGATTCCTACTGCGCATGCACGCTGTGCTTTGTGAATGTGTTGCAGTCTTTTGGGACCTGTGAATTGTCTCAGAAGGCTGTGGGGGAAAGAGTGGGGGAAAGAGGGGGGGGGGGGGCGAACTTGCTAAAACCGGGTACCTGCTCCCCCAAAAAAGATGCCAAATGTGGCCACGGAGGGGGGTGGAGGCAGACAAGCGGAGCTTCCTCTTTTGGGTGGTGATCCTCTTTAATGAAGGCATGATAATATTTTGAGGGCATGGACTAGAATTTTGGTGGTCATGAAATAGGAAGAAGTGTAATTTGAAGATGTGCATATCAAAGTAGCAGGACATGTATAGGCTTTGTCTCTAAAAAAAAAGGTATAAAGTGCTGGTATCTAGGGGTACCTGCAGCAGCTTCAGAGAGTCTACAGAAGGGTCCTTTCACACGCACGGACTGTTCAGGTCTGCCTGTCAGTTTTAAAGACGGACCTGAACGGACGCTCCATTGTCCGCTGACATCCAATCCGCTCAACACAGACAGATGAAAACCCTATTTCCCATCCATCTGGCGGATCGGATGAATATGGACAGACGGTCGATGTTCATCCGATCCCCCATAGAGGAGAGCAGAGCTCTGACAGGTCCGTTTCTGCACAGAGTGCAGACATAGTGCTGTCATCCACCGGCTCAGCGGGGATCAATGGATGGATCCCCGCTGAGCAGCGGAGCCCGACAAAACAGGCTCCGCTCGTGTGAAAGGAGCCTTAAAGTTTTGGGTCAGTGTAAAGTGCCTGCCTCATTTTTTTTATATATTACCTGCATGCACATGTGCAATTAGGGAACAAGCTGACAGGAGTGAGCAGAAGGGTGACCTAATCTGTATTCTGCAACTCTCATCCACTCAGCAAGCTGGGAAGGAGTATTTGTGGCAACTGTTATGACCAAGCTTAAGGCCTCATGCACACAAGATGTCTAAAAACGTCAGCGTTTAAGCAGCGTTAACCACTTCATATCCAGGGCTGTTGTTTTTACAAGTTAAAACCATTTTTTTTCCCTATAAAATTACGTAACCCCCCTAAATATTATATACATTTTTTTCTAACACCCTAGAGAATAAAATGCTGGTCATTGCAATACTTTATGTCACACCGTATTTGCGCAGCGGTCTTCCAAGTGCGATTTAAAAAAAATAAATAAATCACTTTTTTGAGTGAAAAAATAAGACAACAGTAAAGTTAGCCCAATTTTTTCCCCATATTGTGAAATATAATGTTACGCTGAGTAAATACTCAACATGTCATACTTTAAAATTGCGCTTACCAGTTTTGAGTGACAGAGGAGGTCTAGTGCTAGAATTATTTTTCTCGATCGTGACGATACCTCACATATGTGGTTTGAACACCGTTTTCATATGCGGGCGGGACTTACATATGCGTTCGCCTCTGCGCGCGAGCTTGTGGGGACAGGGCTCTTTACATTTTTTTTCTTATTTATTTTACTTTTTAATTTTTTAATTTTACACCATCCTTTTTTTAAAAAAAAATGTTGATCACTTTTATTCCTATTACAAGAAATGTAAACATTCCTTGTAAAAGAAAAAAGCATGCCAGGACCTCTTAAATATGACATCTGGGGTCAAAAAGACCTAAAATCTCATATTTACAGTTAAATCCAAAAAAAAAAAGACAGTTCAAAAAAAAACTTCCCCTTTAACAGCTATTGGCGGAAGTGACTTGTGACGTCGCTTCCTCCCTGCAATGTTATGGAGCTGAGTGGATGGCATGTTCCGCTCACTCGGCTTCCTGTGCAGGGGGGCAACGGACCCAATCATCATCTCCGCCGCTGCCGGTAGTCCAGTAAGTGGCGGAGATGACAGGATACGGGCGGGGGGCACCTCTCCCACCATCGGTAAAAGTGATCTTGCGGCGCTAAGACCACTTTTATCTTGCAGAGAATCGCCGGCTCTGAAAAACGGTATCTGAATGGTGCTTGTTGTTGAAGGCACCATTCAGATATCGCCACTCAAAGTCCAGGATATCCTATGACGGCCTGCGGGCGCAAAGTAGTTAAAAACGCATGCTTTCCCGTGTTTTGCAATTAGCGGTTTGCAGCGTTCATGTTTCTTGACGTTTTTCACTCCCTATAATGTAAAAACGCCTAAAAACATTGACACTGAAGTTATTTGCCGCGTTTAGACACGCGTTTTACATTTTTACAGCTCCTGGAAGCACAGGCTGTTGTTTTTTTCTACTGCCCCTAAACACTTATGCCTCCAAACGCCTCTGACAATTTATGTGTGCATGGACACATAGGCCAACATGGAGGGGATTTTAGAGGCAGTTAAAAAAAAACATCAAACGCCCCTGACAGCAGCTGTAAAAACGCCCTGTGTGCATGAGGCTTGTTGCAGGAGAGGTTTAGAATTGGTCATAAACCAGGGGTAACTTGAAAGTTGCATGAAGTTACAGAAGTATTTATGTATTCTAGCTGTATATTCAGCTACTTTTAGCTTTACTGAAATGACCTGAACTTCCTGTTTGCCAGCCTAGACACAGAAACACCTTCATGATGGCAGGATACAATCTGCAGATGTAGTTATGTGGCTGTTTTTTATCTTGACCAAACAATATCTGAGTAAATGACAGACAGAAAGGTCATGTGTGCTGCCTGTACAAGCACCGAATGAGTTTTAGATCACTTTTCCAGACTCATAATCACCCTGTATATATATATATATATATATATATATATTTCCACTGTGGAGGATCTCAAAATGTAGAGTTAGGACTACAGAAAATACTGGGGTGCCTTGACGGGGCTATGTAGCTTGCGCATGTATTTGCAAACGTGTGCAAACTAAACCCCTGTTTTTAATGCATACTGTTAGACTTTGTTGTTTGTAGACTGTTTAGAAAGTTGAGCAGGGATTTTTTAGGTTTTGTTTTGCATGCGTTGTCCTTCCATGTGCTGCTTGCGGCAAAGGCCAGTTGTAGATGAGGGCAGTGGTCAATTGGTTGTACTGCATATAGTTGTTTATGTACATTATCATAATCTACACACATTTAGTCGTTTGGTTTGATCGCCTAATTATTTTTTGCTGTTCTAGCTCATTTATCAAGCTTGTTTGTATTAAGTGTTACTTTATTTCTGAAGACAAGATGACTTCACTGCACTTAGGCCCCTTTCACACGGGCTGTCCGATCATGTCTGTCAGTTTTTCAGGCGGACCTGATCTGACGCTCCATTCACCCCTATGGAGTGGCGGATGTCAGCAGTGACAGGTCCGCAGACACCCGCTGCTATCTGATCTGATCCTGTCCGCCAAATCCAGGCGGCTGATGGTCCTATTTTCCATCCATCTGGCAGATCAGATGGCATTGGATGAAAACGGACAGGTCCGATTTTTATCCGATCTCCCCATAGAGGAGAGTGAAACTCTGACAGCTCCATCTCATCACAGTGAGCGGAGACGGACCTATCATCCACCTGCTCAGTGTGGATCAGCGGAGCGAAAAGGGGCCTAAATCTGATCTCATGTTTTAATAAATCAGGCCTATAGTATTCTAAACAATTTTGCCTATGTTGTGTTACTATTGTTGCAGTACACTCATATCTCAGCTATTTGTAAATTGCAACTACAACAGGTTTGTGCAGCCTGTACTAAAAGAGGGCAGGGTCTATTTTTGTCTGTGTGGTAGCCTAAATAAATAACAATTTAAGAGTATTTTACTATTACGAGTATGAAAATCATTAAAATATTTGGAAGATTGCAGCTTAACCACTTGCGCTTCAGAAGGTTTTACCCCATTCATGATCTGGGCATTTTTTGCTTTTCAGCACTGTGCTACTTTAAGGCTACTTTCACACTGGGGCGGGGAGGGGCAGTAGCGGTAAACCGCTGCTAATTAGCGGCGCATTTACCGGTATGCATGCGGGAGCGGGGCGCTTTTAACTCCCAAGGACGGGTTAACAAGGGGTTAAAAGCATCGCCGCTCGGGGCTTCCAAGGCGGTGTATAGCCACTTCAGGAGCGCCGTCCATTGCTTTCAAAGGAGGGGGCGGTGTACACACCACTCACCGCACCACCCCGCCCCAAAGATACGGCTTGCAGGACTCAGGCTTTCACACTGGGGAGAATGGGGGGAGAGTTTTTCAGGCGCTGCACAGGCGCTATTTTAGCACCGCAGCACCTGAAAAACGTTCAGGCGTGAAAGGGGTCTAACTGGCAATTGCGTTGTCATGCAACACAATAAGAAAATTAAATCTATTTCATTTTTTTCACACAAATAAAGCTTTCTTTTGGGGGTAATTAATCACCACTGTTTTTTTTATTTTATAAAGAAAAAAAAAAGACAGATAATTTTGAAAAAAAACAATATTTTCTACTTTCTGTTATAAAACGTATCCAATAAAATCAAAGTTAGTGTTTGCAAACTATAGTATATATTTGAAAAATTGATCAATTCTGATGTTCTGATGGCCTATCTCATTTTTTCAGGCCCCAAAATGCCAGGACAGTACAAATATCCCCCCAAATGACCCCTTTTTGGAAAGTAGACAGTCTGAGACATTTAGTAAGTGGCCTGGCGAGTTTTTTTAAGTAGATTTTTTTTTTACATACTGTACACTCACCAGTGCAGTACAGCATCATCAGAGGCGGCTCTAGGCTTTGTGAGGCCTTAGGCAAAACTTGGATATGAGGCCCCACTCACGCCCATAATGGGAAAAATAATTTAAGTGATAAAAAATAACTGTATTAGGAGGGTACAGTATAGGGGGAGGGTAAGTGGGCAGTACAGGGGGCAGGAGGGTACAGTACAGGGGGCAGGAGGGTACAGTACAGAAGGGAGCAGGAGGGCACCACATGAGGAGAGGGTAAGTGGGCACAGTACAGGGGGCAGGAGGATACAGTACAGGGGGGAGCAAAAGGGCACAGTACAGGGGGTAGGTAAGTGGACACTGTACAGGGGGTAGGAGAGTACAGTAAAGTGGCAGTGTTGAATAATATAGATATGGTTTCCTTAAGCAGAGTTGTGCAGGGAAGCTGCCCTCACATATCCCACCTATTCTGGCAGGCTGTCACTGGGCTAAATCTATACTGGAATGACAACTCCCCCTCTACCTTCCCCTCCAGAGTTTTTTGCTCTCGTCCGGAACTTTGCAGGGGTTATGGAAGGACCCTGAGGAGTAAGGTCATATCTAAATCGGGTCACTGTCGGACGGTCTTATCCACCCTATACACTCCCGTCGAAGGGACGTGTTGAGACGAATTCCTTTGGTATAGATATAATAAGTTGTGACGGTGAAATGACATGAGAGGATGGGGGACATGTCACAGGTGAATGGATGGGGGACATGACACGGGAAAACGAGGG
>BLSH010066462.1:689425-716903 GCA_018402905.1 Glandirana rugosa | reverse complement strand
TACTCCATAACTAAAAATAAAAAACGTACTGGGTTTTAACCCATCTCTACTCCATAACTAAAAATAAAAAACGTACTGGAGATTTAACCCATCTCTACCCCATAGCTAAAAATAAAAAACATACTGGGGATTTAACCCATCTCTACCTCATAAGTAAAAATAAAAAACATACTGGGGATTTAACCCATCTCTACCCCATAACTAAAAATAAAAAACTTACTGGGGATTTAACCCATCTCTACCCCATAACTAAAAATAAAAAACTTACTGGGGATTTAACCCATCTCTACCCCATAACTAAAAATAGAAAACGTACTGGGGATTTAACCCATCTCTACTCCATAACTAAAAATAAAAAATGTACTGGGGTTTTAACCCATCTCTACCCCATAACTAAAAATAAAAAACGTACTGGGGATTTAACCCATCTCTACTCCATAACTAAAAATAAAATCGTACTGGGGATTTAACCCATCTCTACTCCATAACTAAAAATAATAATAAAAATCTTTCTGGGGTTTTACCTTATCTCTACTCCAAAACAAAAATAAAAAATAACTTGGGTTTTAGTTCATGCATACTCCATGCATACTCCAAAATGAAAACAACAAAAAAAAAATAACGCTCTGCCATTTTAACCCATTTCTACTCCATAAAAAAAATCTTACCAGGGTTTTAACCCATTCCTACTCCAAAGCTAAAAAGGAAGACCATTTGGCTACATATTCACTTTCAAGCCCAACTTCTGGCACATTGTTTCCTATAACATTAATATTTTCGTTAATTACTGACAAATGAGTAATAGTTTTTACATAGTTCTGGCTCCCAGCCACAATGGAACGGTGACTAAGACAGACACCAGTTTCGTTGTGACACTTCCGCCCCTCCCTCTTCCTTGCCATTCACAAAGCACAGCAAACAATATATCAATTCGTATGAAAACCCCCAAAAAAGTTTTGTTCTTTTTGCAATGCCAATGCTTTTAATTTTACATTTGATTTCAGGATGCATATATACTGTAAGTATGATTTTTTTCTGAACGAAAACCACATTTTCAGATAGAATTTTGTTTGTTTAAAAATAATTTTCCACCCTTTTCCTTTCAAAAATGTCCTCTTTTCTGTTAAAAAAAAATGTCCTCCTCGATACAGTTGAAAATAATAGAATTTCTTTAATTTGAGAATCATTTTCCATCCTTTTCCTTCCAAAATGTTCTCACTACAGTCGAAAACAATAACATTTTGTTTGTTCCACCCTTTTCTTCAAAAAATTTTCTTCTCACTACAGTTAAATCAATCAATGATTTCAGCCCGTTAACACAGAAAATTGAATGAAAGTTTTGAAAACAAATATTTTAGAATGAAATTCTACTGGTGTATGGGCAGCCTTTGGCACAGGCACTGTCACATTGATGATTTGACCCCATTCATCGATGTGACACATTTTTTCGAATTAAATGGTGTATGGCCAGCTATAGGCATCAAGCAATGTCACACTGGGAAGTGGGGTAGGGTTTAATCTGGGTTTTTTGGGTTATTTTCAAAAGCATAAGAAACTAAGAGGTTGATTTATAAAGAATTCACCAAGTATCATAGGACTTTCCGATAATACTTAGCTCCATCTAGTGGCCATATGCAGTGTTTTCTGTTTAAAATCACCTTTTGGTTGAAAAGCACAAGATATAGCCTGATGACATTTGTTTTTTGCCCCATTCCCAAAAAACAAATATACAGTATTTCACAAAAGTGAGTACACCCCTCACAATTTTGTAAATATTTTATTATATCTTTTCATGTGACAACACTGAAGAAATGACACTTTTCTACAATGTAAAGTAGTGAGTGTGCAGCTTGTATAACAGTGTAAATTTGCTGTACCCTCAAAATAACTTAACACACAGCCATTAATGTCTAAACCACTGGCAACAAAAGTGAGTACACCCCTAAGTGAAAATGTCCAAATTGGGCCCAAAGTGTCAATATTTTGTGTGGCCACCAATGTTTTCCAGCACTGCCTTAACCCTCTGGGGCATGGAGTTCACCAGAGCTTCACAGGTTGCCACTGGAGTCCTCTTCCACTCCTCCATGACAACATCATGGAGCTGGTGGATGTTAGAGACCTTGCGTTCCTCCTTCCATTTGAGGATGCCCTACAGATGCTCAATAGGGTTTAGGTCTGGAGACATGCTTGGCCGGTCCATCACCTTTATCCTTAGCTTGTTTAGCAAGGCAGTGGTCGTCTTGGAGGTGTGTTTTTTATGTTGGAATACTTCCCTGCGGCCCGGTCTCCAAAGGGAGGACTTTGTACTCCTCACTTGGTTGACACCATCTGAACCAAATAAGTTTATCTTGGTCTCATCAGGCCACAGGACCAGTAATCCATGTCCTTAGTCAGCAAACTGTTTGCAGGCTTTCTTGTGCATCATCTTTAGAAGAGGATTCCTTCTGGGACAACAGCCATGCAGACCAATCTGATGCAGTGTGCAGTATATGGTCTGAGCACTGACAGGCTAACCCCCCACCCCTTCAACCCCTGCAGCAATGCTGGCAGCACTCATACATCTATTTCCCAAAGACAACCTCTGGATATGACGTTGAGCATGTGCATTCAACTTCTTTGGTCGACCATGGCGAGGCCTGTTCTGAGTGGAACCTGTCCTGTTAAACCACTGTATGGTCTTGGCCACCGTGCTGCAGCTCAGTTTCAGGGTACTGGCATTCTTCTTATAGCCTAGGCCATCTTTATGTAGAGCAACAATCCATTTTTTTCAGACCCTCAGAGAGTTCTTTGCCATGAGGTGCCATGTTAAACCTTCAGTGACCAGTGAGAGCGATAACACCAAATTTAACACACCTGCTCCCCATTCACCCCTAAGACCTTGTAACACCAACGAGTCACATGACACCGGGGAGGAAAAATGGCTAATTGGGCCCAATTTGAACATTTTCACTTAGTGGTGTACTCACTTTTGTTGCCAGAGGTTTAGACATTAATGGCTGTATGTTGAGTTATTTTGAGAGGACTTTGGCTAAAGTGGACTTTAATGGTACCGTATGAGTTAAAGATACATAAACATCATATAAAAATATAGCTCTTTATTACAAAATTCATTTAAAAAATATACACATTCAAAAATGGAAACAAAACATCATGGCTTTGAATATTCCTGGTCCATAAGGCATTAGGAAGTTATGAGAATTCTGTATACTCTACATGTTTCCCAGGAGGAAACACTGCTTCTTCATGAGTCTTTTATACAGTGAACAAGCCAAATGTCTGTGTCATACTATAATTGAAACAAACAACATATTAGAGTAATATAGTAAGATAGACACAGTATAGTATTAGTGCGTTCCTGCCCCATTGTCATTCTGATGTGAAGTGGTGCTAATTCCATGCTCATTCTTTTCCTAGAAAACACTTAAATAAACTTATATACCATTTGTGAACCCTGGGATGCACATGTTGTGCATCTCCACACCCACCGGGACTGACTTACTCCTGGGATGCGTTTGCTTTGGCTACTTCGTGGGTAAGGGGGTTTGTGGGGGTTGCTGGCACATGGGAACCCAAACACTCCGTATATATCAAAATGTTATCATGAATTTGTATACTGTGTTTATCTTACTATATTACTTTAATATGTTGTTGTTTGCTTCAATTATAGTATAACACAGACATTTTGGCTTTTTTACTCTGTATAAAAGACTCCTGAAGAAGCGGCGTTTCCTCCCATGAAACATGTAGAGTATACAGAATTCTCATAACATCCTAATGCCTTATGGACTAGGAATATTCAAAGCCATGATGTTTTGTTTCTATTTTTTTAATGCGTATATTTTTTTAATTAATTTTGTAATAAAGTACTATATTTTTATATGATGTTTTTGTATCCTTAACTCATACAGTACCATTAATATCCACTTTATCCTCCCTCCCAAAAATACTCTCTTGTAACATTTTGGGACTAAGGTACCCTATTGTTACTATAATAGGAACCATGGGCATTCCATACTAACTATTTTGAGAGGACAGCAAATTTACACTGTTACACAAGCTGTACACTGACTACTTTACATTGTAGCAAAGTGTCATTTCTTCAGTGTTGTCACATGAAAAGATATAATAAAATATTTACAAAATTGTGAGGGGTGTACTCACTTTTGTGACATACTGTACATACACTTTCAGGCTCCGTTCAAACCAGAACGTGCTTTTTTGCGCATTTCCCATACCGTGTTCAGAATGCACTGCAGTTGCGATCTGGGTGTGTGTCAATGATAAGTTAATGACACCTCAAATGCAGCCTGCAAATGCAGTGTGTTTGCCTGCACTGGATCGCATGGTAAAAAGTACCATATGATCCAGCTGCAGTGCATTTCCAAAATTAGTGCATGTATTACTTTTGGTGCGATGCAGTGCGATTTGATCACACCGCAGTGAATCACTCGTAAATTGCACAGGAATGTGCTGCGCATTCCTGTGCAAATAATAGTGTGAACCGGGGCTCACAAGGCAAATGTGAATTTTTTATAAATCAACCCCTGGCAGCTGGGTGCTTAACAGCCATTTTTATGAAAGCGCATTTTTTCTTAATCATTACTCTTTTATAACTAATTTTATGTTTTCTTTTGTGATATAACAAAAATACTCCTCTTTACAGTAAAAACACCATTTTTATGCATGTAAACAGGAAAAATTCTGATTTTCTTGCTATAAAAACCTATTACACGGATGGGATGTTCTGACAATTTTTATGTCGCTTCAGGAAATCCGTCATATTGCTGAAACTCAGACTTTACTGGCAATCATAATGTGTCAGCAAATATGCTGAAGGCTGTTAATCTAATACTGATTTTCATTTGTACATCTGTCAAGCAGAAACCAGTGTTGCGATACTTCATTACTGTAAGTAAAAAACAATATTTGGGGTACAAATGTATTTCATACTTTAAAGGTAAATTCCACCTTTTGCAAAAAATTTAATAAATGCACCCACATCATTCAAGAAGTGTGCATTTATCATGCTTTGGAACGTGCAGAACATTGCAGCCACAGTCATTGGATCTCGGGTGCAATGCAAAGTCTCCTGCAGACTCTTTCCCCTGTGGCGGTCTGTACTGAAGTATGGACCTTCAGTTATGGGACTTTACAATGGACTACAAGTGTGGAGATGTGACTGTTCTTGTGATCCATTGAGATCTGCGAGTCCTTCTTCCACAGTGGCAGATGGGACTTGTAGTCTCTCCATTCATAGATTTACAATGTCCCCCACTTTATTCTTTATTACTAAATTGATAACTTTTACCTGCCAAAATAATATATTACGTTTCTTCTAGGGTTTGGTGCATTAAAACTGAAAAGCGAAATATAAACAACTTCTTTTCCAAAAAATAAAATTAGAAACCTGATTGGTTGTTGTTGCCAACAAATCCCAAATTGTGTCCAATTTCTTTTGTCCAGAAATTAGCTCCCACATGTGCAACATAAATGACCATAAGACATGACAGGCTGTGTAAACCAAAATCATTGTTGGCCTCACTCCTGTGTCTGCTGTAAAAGGTACCTTGCTGCTAACCAAGTACGTCTGGATTTGGCAATATTTATATGGATGATGAATATTGCCCTGTGACAAACAACACAGACTTTGGTGCCATCGTTGGCTCTTGATATGGTACTGCCTCATCCTATATGGTACAATCATATAAAGAATGCAGCGCCAAAAAACAAGTTTTTAAAAGAGTAAGAGATGAAATACACTACTATATGCAACACAAATGAGATGAGATAATTTAAAAGGAGTGGTGTGACAGTCTTAATGTCTCTTTTAAAACCCAATATGGACTCTCAAGTCCTGTACATCAGGGAATAACCCTTAAATATCCAAGGTAGAAACAACCAAGGGAGAGGAGAACATTCACTTGGAGATATGTTGGAATTCTTTTTAGGAATCACCGCCAGGCGAACATCCTAGTAATAATTTGTTTCTAGTAAAAGATGTGAGCTTACCAGACTCAGGTAGGTAATGCGCATGGGTCATAATCCGCTCTGCAGGTAATGGTGTCAGCAGGTCATCATGGACAGCAATGAAACGGAAAATATCCGGGCAGCAAAGGCTCCAATCTTTCCCAAGAATGCTCCGGAGGCTCCAATCTTTCCCAAGAATGCTCCGGAGCTATGGGAGCATTCTTGGGAAAGATTGGAGCCTTTGCTGCCCGGATATTTTCCGTTTCATTGCTGTCCATGATGACCTGCTGACACCATTATCTGCAGAGCGGATTATGACCCATGCGCATTACCTACCTGAGTCTGGTAAGCTCACATCTTTTACTAGAAACAAATTATTACTAGGATGTTCGCCTGGCGGTGATTCCTAAAAAGAATTCCAACATATCTCCAAGTGAATGTACTCCTCTCCCTTGGTTGTTTCTACCTTGGATATTTAAGGGTTATTCCCTGATGTACAGGACTTGAGAGTCCATATTGGGTTTTAAAAGAGACATTAAGACTGTCACACCACTCCTTTTAAATTATCTCATCTCATTTGTGTTGCATATAGTAGTGTATTTCATCTCTTACTCTTTTAAAAACTTGTTTTTTGGCGCTGCATTCTTTATATGATTTTACCTTTGAACAATTTTTTTGATCTATTGTTTTTTGCGAGCAGCCAGGATTAATATCATCTACACCTTATTTTAAATAGTGGGCGTGGATAATCCTATATTTTTCATACTCATCCTATATGGGTTTTGAAGAAAAACTGTTGTGGCTTTCTGCAACTGATGACTCCTTCTGAAAATACTAGTCTGGCTTCAGTGCCTGTAGTCGCTGGTCCAAACGTTACATATAAAAAGTGAAGTCACGTCTCTTGATCTGCAAACTTGTTTTGTTTTTGTCTTCATTCTTAGCAGATCAGCAGCAAGTGCCTGTATTCATATAACGATTGCTACTTGTACCCTACCCTTGTTTTGCATTGTAACAGTAATCTAGTGTTTTAAGTCCTATTGTGAACCTTAATAAAGTGTTACTAAATCCACAACAGTAAAATCAGTCTGCATATGCAGTAAAGCATGCTTTTTATACTCACTGTGGAACCAAATGGGTTAATCCTCTGCATTTTGTTAAAAAAAGTCTGTTTGATCCTGTCTTCTCTGATCCTCCCCTTCTTCCACTGTCTCCAATCCATCTATTTATAAGACAGAGCCTTTAGAGTCACCCTGCACATGCTCACTCAGGTGTGTATTGCAAGAGCGTTTTTTATTTCTTGGGGGGTAAATGCGATCGGCACAGGGCCAATCATACTGCCCAGTGGGTCAGGGGTCATGCAGCCTCATCGGACAGTCAGAGCAGAATGAAAACTCCTACAAGCTTTAACCAGACACTGATAGAAGTCACAAGGCTGCTATATACTGCCGATGAGAAAAGGTATATTTACTAAAATAATTGCATTCCCATGTTCTGTGTACTGTGGGAGACCAGATATAGTGAATGCAGGGTTCTGGGTTTAGTAACAGCTTTATTTTATTTTATTTAAGTCATTAAGGGTTAATATTAGGATTAAAAAAAACCCACTAGGTTACTGTTACAATGCAAAACAGGAAGGGCACCACTAGCAATAGTTACAGTATATGAATATATAAAGAATAGCATCTGTAATTGTGGAATATAAAGTAACATGAACCACAGCTTTTCCTTTTGAGGCAGTTAGACAGTAAAGATGGAAAACAATTTGGATATATACCAATTTTTATATATATTATGTGTTGGGGGGGACACTTATATATAGGGAAAGTGCAGGTAAGGGGTCACAGGGGAAGGGTGGAAGGAGGAGAGTCGGAACATAAACAGAGTTCAGTTTATCTCCCCTCTGTAGATGATGGACGATGTGTTGCTGGTCCTTGTACAGAGGGAATGGAGGATGAGAGGAACTTTGATCCTCTGAAGCCTCAATAGGTGTCATCAGGAGAGCAGCTATCCGACTGGACGCTGCAACACTGGATGACCTACGCAGCTATCTTGAGTTAAAGAAATGCTAATAAATAGTGAGGTCCCATTGCGGTTGGCGCACATTTGTGAAGTGGATAGAGTAAGGACAGGATCCCCGCTGGTTAGGGACAGTACACTTAGTGCTAAGGAGAGGTTCCTGACAAGGAGGAACGGATTAGGGATACCGCTGCTGACTCCGCTGTTTTGGGACTTTAGCACTGGGACAAAAAACTTTCTGTCCATCTGCAAATGTGCCTACACTGCTGCTCTGCCTATCAGCCACCCTCTTGCCTTAGAGTTGGTTCACATTACAGCGACTTGGGAGGCGACTTGTGTCACCTCAAGACACCCCAAGTCGCTTGACAAGTGAAATCTAATAGAAGTGAACGGGAGCGGTCTTAACGTACACTACTGAAGTCTCTCCGACTTTAGAAAAGGTTCCTGTACTACTTCAAGGTGACTTCTATCCAACTTGTGCTCATAGAATTCAATGGTAGTAGCCTCCAAGTCAGATCCCCCATCTATATTGAAGCGACTTTACAGGAAAAAGAAAAGCAAATTACCCTGGCAACAGCCTCCCTGACGCGTCGTAAGTCGCCCAAAGCCATGCAAAGTCGCTCTGAAGTTGGATCGCTGTAGCATGAACCGGCTCTAAGATGCTGCCCAGTAACCTAAGCACTGTTAAAGTGAATCCTCAAGCTTTGAAACTGTGTTAAAGTACAGCTGACACCCAAATTACCTGGATCACTAAGACTCTAATGCCATACTGTATTGGGACTGGTCAGGGAGCACTTTGCCCACCACGTGTATTTGTTTCCACTTTCCTTGGTCTCTGTGGGTCTTTACTGTACCTTGGGTACCAATCAACAGGCCCATCCACAATAAACAAGTGGACATGGTAATGGATAGGGCTATTTAGAATAGTAGGTATTCAGAGGATAGTCAGAACTATTTCCATTAGAAGCATGTAGTTGTTTGTTCTTCAATTTTGTCTTTTAAGGCTGAAGTGCTTCATCCGTTCTATATCGTTCACTACTGTGATGCTGTAGGGGGAGTCTGTTGTTTCCATGAGCTTGGGATGCAGGCCCTTGCAACTCTCAAAAACTGAATAAGTAATGACTTGTTTTCTAGACAGAGGAGTCAGGTTCAATAGGACCGCCATAGGATTATGGAAAAGGGATATGTCCGTAAGTTTCTGTATTAAATATACAACTTATTTCCAGAAAAGGCAAATGGAAAGACAATCTCAAAACACATGTATGACTGTACCCTTGTGTGTCTTTTAAAGTGGTTGTAAACCCTTATATGTACTCAGTGAAGTGACTAGCATCAGGTGACAAACAGAGATGCAACAAATCCTCTACATCCATTTAACCACTTCAGCCCCGGAAGGATTTCCCACTGTAGGACCAGAGCACTTTGGTGGTATTTGATTACCTCTGCATCACTTCTGATCACTACTATTAACAAAAAAATTGTGACAATTTTGAAAAAAAAAAAATAGTATTTTTTACTTTTTGCTATAATACATATCCAAAAAAACCCCCCCAAAAAAACAATTTATTCATCAGTTTTGGCTGATATATATTCTTCCTCATATTTGTTTTACTTTTGTTTTTCTGTTTTATTATTTTTTTTTTTTACTAGTAATGGCGGTGATCTGCGATTTTGAGCGGTACTGCGATATTGCAGCGGACATGTTGGACATTTTTGACACTTTTTTGGGACCAATGACATTTATACAGCGATCAGAAATGTAAATAGCCACTGATTACTGTATAAATGTCATTGGCAGTGAAGGGGTTAACACTAAGGGGACATTGAGTCCGCCCGAGCGTGCGGCGGCCGCGGGAGTGCGCGGGGAGTGCACAAAGGGGCGGTCGTCCATGGTCGCCCCCCCCCGGCAATTCAGATACGCGCTGTAGCGGTCTTTCAGCTATAGCGCGGATCTGTACTGGTTAAAGAGTCATTGTAATCATTTGATGAAAATTCTTTTGTTCAGTTTGCTGCATTTGATTTGAAAAAAAATATAACATTTTCGTTTGGACCGATTCGAAAATTTATCGATTTGAATGATTCAAATCGAAAAAAATCGGTAAATTAGGGAAATTCTGAATTCAAACTGAATGAATTTAACTAAACAAAATAATTAGATTAACAAATCTAAACAAAACTAATTTTTACATCATGTACATGCCTAATTGACATGACTGCTAACCTGCCCAAAGGGCTCCAGCCAGCGCTGATGGGGAAGAATACACAGCAGGGTCCACCAGGTTTCCATCTGAGCAAGATGACTCTACTAATGCGGGCTGTTTTACCTTGCCAGATAAATTTGATAACAGTGGTCCGGATGGACCCGATGAAAGCCTGTGAGAGCTGAACAGGTAAGGTTTGGAGCAAATATGGGAGATGAGACATTTGGAGTTATTTACTAAAACTGAACAGTGCAAAATCTAATGCAGCTCTGCATAGAAGCCAATCAGTTTCCAGGTTTTATTGCCAAAGCTTAAAGTGTTTGTTAACCCCCCCCACCCCCAAAAAAGCTGGATCCTGCTCCTTTAAAGAGGAAGTAGACCCAGATGGGGTTTACTTCCTCTACATTATCCTGCATTGCATAGTAGCCCATTATGTGCCACATACCTGCAAATGAAGCCTGCGACGTCCAGCACTGTCCCTTGTTCCGGCAGCATCCATCTTCTGCCCCTCTTCCTTCCGGGGCCGATCTCCGGATCTGTTGCCAGTCATGGCCGAAATGACGTCGGCACATCTAGGAAACTGTATATTTCCTAAACCGTGCAGGTTTGGGAGATATGCAGGGCACCAACAGGTAAGCCTTTTTACAGGCTTACCTGTAGGTGAAAGTGGTTGTCACAAGTTGACAACCACTTTAAAGCATGTTATATGACACAGTGCTTGTCCTGTGTCATTTGGCCCCCTGTTATACCTAAAAAACCTGGCTGATCCTGCCAGTTTCTGCCCTCCCCTCTGTACGGTGACCACGTTATATCATGGCTGCTGAGCCATAACACCATCATCTGTACGTGACTCTGTCATCTACAGCCTGCTGTCCTGTGTCTCCTGTGTCCTCCTCCCCCTCTGCATCTGCTAGTGACAGTGCTGCCCCCTCCGCTCCTGCTGCTCAAACAACTGTACATTGTATGCATGATAGCCAATCAGCTTGTAAATTCAGCTTGTTCCATTAAAGTGGTTAATCCACTCTAACAAGTATGCACCTTCTGCGCTGTCTCCTTATGCAGTGTTCCCCTATGTGTGTGATTTATGAAAATAAATGCTGTAAATACCTCATGTAATAGCCGATATCCGCGATCACATGATCGGCCAGGTCTCTCCTCCTCCCCTCTCGAGTGACGCCAGTGGGGGAATCTCGGCCCCTCCCGCTGCATCTGACAGAGGAGGAAAGGAGAGACCCCGCTGGTCATGTGATTGTGGATATCAGCTCTTACATGAGGTATTTACAGCATTTATTTTCATAAATCACACATGGGGGGCACACTGCATAAGGAGACAGCGCAGATGGTGCATACTTGTTAGAGTGGCATAACAACCACTTTAATGGAACAAGCTGAATTTAGAAGCTGCACCAGCTTTAGTAACCCCCCCACCCCCCACTATGTTCATCTACAAAATGTTACATTATCTACCAAACCAGGATATGGCTAGTACTGACCTGCACTCAAGGTCTCCTCGTGGGAAGGATAAGATCAGTAAGAAATTTTGTTTAATAGAGGAGGTTTAGGTTTGCTGGGATATTCGTACCCGGGTATTGAATGGCTTGTTTGGCCCAACGGAACGGAAAGTTTGAGCGTATACATGAAAGGGTACTGAGAGGGCAGGTCATTTTTTCGCGGAGGAGTGAATTCCTCAAACAATGGGAACTTAGATACCATTTTTACATTTCAGTTGACAGTTGGATCAGCCTATTGTTCTGTGGCTATGGTAAACAAGTTTGTAACTTGGGAAAACAATAGCTCAGCTTTTTTTGACATTTATAACCGCATGAATGATACCATAGTGCCATCTTGAGTTAGAATTTGAGAATGTTTCTCTAATTGAAACACACATCATCAGGCATAATAGCAGTGAGGACTCCATAATGACTTAACACCAAGGAAGATCTCTGACAGAAGGAGAGGAGACTTCACCTAAGATGCTTTCACCCGACCTCCTGCAACAGCTTATAGTGTAAGCCTGGGTCCTCAATGCCTACGGAGATCATGAACCCAGTGTAACCTGAGTTAAGTAACTTTTAAGCTCATTTGCTAGGAAATAGGTAGCATTTTGCTTGTTATAGGTATATCCGTCAGTCTTGTATTGTATTCCTATAATTGTAATAGTTTTGTATGCAAAGCATTTTTGTTTAGTAAAAACACATTAATACACTGCAGAGGTCTAAGCTACCTTGCTTATGCAAATTAACCTTATAGACCAAAGCATAATACCCCCCCCCAAAAAATGACCCTTTACTGTTGCTTTAGTGTAAAAACATTTAGCTATCTTTTTGCCCCCCCCCCCTCCCCCAAACCCCTAAACATTCACCTGTCTCCTCTGATCAATCCAGTGCTGTCCTGGTTGCAGGTCTTCTCACAGGAGACTCCTCTAAACGGATAAAAAGCAGCATTGCTCACATGCTCCTATCAGATATGCCAGCCAGTTCAGATCATTTGTTTTATGCTTGACTGTGTTGGTGTTGAGGACCTGGAAAACATTTGTAGCCATTGGCTCCAGCTGCTGTCAGTCAAATCATGTGAGGAGGGAGCAGGGGGCATGACTGAGCCACACTGTGTATTTCTATTGGGGTGTAAACAGCACAAGTCTTGGCCATTGGAGGACAGGTAGGCTGTGCTCACAGCACAATACAAAACAAGGTCACTGTCCACCACCTATAACTGGCCACTACAGCAAGGAGCCATGGAGGGGCATCCACAAACAAAAAACAAAGAATTCCAAGCTCAACTTACCGACCAGTCTGTCGCCAAACAAATACACCTGTCTAACAGTAGCGTTTAAAAGGCAGGGGATTGGTTACACACATTTGCAAGTGCATGCGTAAGCTGCAGGCCTCGTCAAGGCTCCCTGTATACTGCAGACCTAACTCTATATATGAGGCTTCACAATGGAAGCACATGCAATTTAATGGATAGATGGAGGACAGGTGACTGGAGGAGCCCATCCCCCCTTAAAGGTACAGGACCAGACACCCATCCGTGGCCTAATGGCTGGTGTGCACCTGGTGTGCGCCCAAAGTTACAATACAAAACAAGGTCACTGTCCACCACCTATAACTGGCCACTACAGCAAGGAGCCATGGTCGGTAAGTTGAGCTTGGAATTCTTTGTTTTTTGTTTGTGGATGCCCCTCCATGGCTCCTTGCTGTAGTGGCCAGTTATAGGTGGTGGACAGTGACCTTGTTTTGTATTGTAACTTTGGGCGCACACCAGGTGCACACCAGCCATTAGGCCACGGATGGGTGTCTGGTCCTGTACCTTTAAGGGGGGATGGGCTCCTCCAGTCACCGGTCCTCCATCTATCCATTAAATTGCATGTGCTTCCGTTGTGAAGCCTCTCATATATAGAGTTAGGACTGCAGTATACAGGGAGCCTTGACGAGGCCTGCAGCTTACGCATGCACTTGCAAATGTGTGTAACCAATCCCCTGCCTTTTAAACGCTACTGTTAGACAGGTGAATTTGTTTGGCGACAGACTGGTCGGTAAGTTGAGCTTGGAATTCTTTGTTTGTGCTCACAGCACAGCCAGAAAACTGACCATGATGGAAAGGATTTGCTTCTATTACAGTCTGGTCAGTCAGAAACAGGAAAGCAGGATCACCAAGTATTTCACACAAAGGAAGAAATACAAAGAGAACAACAGGCACATATTAGGAATATGAAATATTGGGGTAGCAAATACTTTATACATTATTTTCCTCTGGTTTTTTTTTTTTAATTTCTATTTTTCTAACCCACAATTTCAACTTTTCCTTATTTGTTTATTTTTTTAGTGTTGCATTAAAAAAAGGCACACTATTGAGAAAAAAAAACTTTATTTGTTATTCTGTAAATAACTTTAGTCCTATATATTAGAATTTTAGTATCATTTAAATAGGCCAAATGACAAAATTAAAAACGTATACTTTTTAATCTACAGTAACATTTTATTTTTTTTAAAAAGTAAAACTGATCAAAAGTAGAAAAAGTGCGCTTTTTAGTTTTATGATGAATTTTTCTATGGTTTGCAAAAAAAAAATGGATAAGACAATATTACCAAAAGAAAGTTTTGTTTGTCCTTAAAATATATATGCATAACTTTGTTATTGTAGAGTGTTTCTAAAGGCTGAAGGTTTCTTACCTTAATGCATAAAGGTAAAAAACCACCTGAGTGCAGAGGCCACCCCAATATACACCTGAGCCGCCTCCGATCCAGCGATGTTCACGATAGTCTTGGCTGTATGGGGACTCTCCCTCCTCATTGGCTAAATCAATCACAGCCAGTGAGCCAAAGAAGAGAGAGCGGGGCTGAGCTGCGGCTCTATGTGTCTTGTGGACACATAGAGCCGCGGCTCTGGAGCAAACACACAGTGGTGCCCCCAGGGCTTTCTCTGGGGGCACTGCTCAGAGTGGAGGAGCCAGGCGCACTGGCGGAGACCCAAAAAGAGCAAAACCATTGCACAGAGCAGGTAAGTATAACGTGTTTGTTATTTAAAAAAAGCTTTAATATCACTTTAAGTAATGACAAATTTGAAACTGAAACTGTTAGTGCAGTGACTTCTTTTGTTCCCCCATGGAATGCATGTGAAAGAGAGAGTTCCTTTTGCAATGGTGCCAAGGATGAAAGGGAAATGATGCAGGGGTTAAGTAACTGCTGTTGACAGTCCTGCTTTATTCAGCCCTCTGCACCCTACAACCAAAGAAGGGAAACAGAGAAGTCACAGTTACGCAGCAGCCTCCAAAAGTGTTCTTATGGACAGCAAATCTAAATCTGACTATAGATGGATCAAAATTCACCCAGTTCAGCAGGGATCGGCCGAATTTCAATCAATCTATGCCCGTTCCTGTTTGAGAGTCAACCTAGTAGTGATCAACATCTCTTGAACAGGACTGTTGGAAAATTTGTGTTCGATAAGCGCATGCAGACAATTGGCTGAAGTGCTGATCAGTGCATTCTGGCAGTGGAGACATCTCGCTGAAAGAATACAATACAGCAGCGGAGAGGATTATTCCTAACACAGTGGTTCTCAACTCCTGTCCTCGGGACCCACTAACTGGCCAGGTTTGCAGGAAAAATGAAATACATCACAGGTGATATTATTTGCTGCTCAGTGATTGCAGCATTCTAGTCTGCATTTTCCCAAGGTAATACTTAAAATCTGGCCTGTTGGTGGGTCCTGAGGACAGGAGTTGAGAAGCACTGTCCTAACACCTCCAAGGTGTGGAATCATCTGTAGCCAGTTTTACACAGAACTCTAATGGAATGTCTGACAAACAGCATAATAATATATTACAGCCAAGTAAATAGGTAGTAAAGCTCAGATTTCAGACTTTTCTACTACTGTTTTAGTTATCTGCGGTCTGCTAACCCTCCACATCAGCAGGGGATGCCTGGGTTTCAGAAAGCTCACCAAAACTGCATGACATATTAGTCTATGGGAAAGTGCAGCTAACTAGCACCAAACCAGCAGGTACACTGTGCTACACCCACAGTGCAGTCAAACCGTGTGAAAGGGGTCTAAGTGCGATGCATTGTAAGCGATTTCAGAAAGCGCACCAAAACTGTAGGACACAATGCAACTCTATGGGAAACTCTATGGGAAAGTGCAGTTAACCAGCACCACACCTGCTGTCAAACCACACCAGCTCAGAGTGAAAGGGGCCTAAGTGTAGTGCATTGTAGTGGCATTCATTTTGAATCACACCACAATGTGCATAAATAGCACACTACAACAAACCTGCATTATTTTTGTGCACCACAATGCACAGATGAAAACAATCTGCATATTGTGGTATGCTGCCTGGAAAAAAATGACACAGGTCTGTTCATGTACTACATCTATCGTTAAAGCAGAAAGGCAAAAATGTGGTTTTCATTTTGGCTAGAGTAATGGAGATTTGTAAACCCTGTGTTTTTTTTTCATCTGTGTCTTATTGGTGAGATTTCCCTTGACTTGCTGTCCCAAAGCCAAAACAGGAAGTGAGAAGAAATCCCTCTAAAGTGAGGGAATCTCTGTCTCTCAACAGAACTAGTGTCTTTACTGGAACATTTCCCCTCTATTACTGTTCTGGGGACAACCCAAAATTTGAGATTTTCTTTCACTTCCTTTGATAACAACTCGGTTAGATCATCTGTAAATTTTATTCGCTGTTTACGCCCCTGCTGAGAAGATTCAACCCTTTATTTACATAGTTACATCGTTAGTCTGGTTGAAAAAAGTCCATCCAGCTTAACCTAAGTGAACTGGTGATCATTGTCACTGAGACAGAAAATGAAGGGTAATGCAAAGTGTTATAGTTTTCACCAGAGCAAGGGGTGAGGGAAAATATTTCAATGGGAAAACCTGTTCCTGCAAAAATTCTCTAGGACTGATATTCCATTCACTTTGGAGAGATTTCCCCTCATTTCCCGTTGTATCTTTATGACAGGAAGTGAAAGCAAAATCTTCAAAGTAAGACACAAACACGAAAAAAATACTTGGGAGGGTTTCAACACTGACCTAATCTATAAGCTAAAAGAAAAAGTTTTAGATTTACATGCACTTTTGGTTACAATTTCCAGTACAACTATGTAACAACTTTGTGACTTTGATCAAACTTCAATACGACTTTACTCACAGAACTCACATCAGCATTAGATAAGAAGCAATTTCTATGAAAGTTTGATATCAGTGTTTTTTTTTTTTAACCCTCGCCTCTCCTCCCAGGTCTTCCTTGCTGCCTAAATACTCCCCTCCCAAGCACATTCCATTAACATTTACGTCTTTCATGTGTAAATACACGTTGTGCATAGGGCAGCTTATTCACTTCACAGATGTGAATGCAGTAATGGTTAATGAAACCTCAATCAGGGTTAGCAGATGCGTGTTTTGCCACATGACAAAACTCGCTACAAAAGTGCCATAATGCTTGGCGCTCCATGATCGACAAGGTTCTTGAGCTACTTTGGGGTGTTTATCACATGTAGAGAAGACCATTCACGTTTATGCTTGAAAACACGAGCAGGAACGCGCATTTCCGCTGCACTCAGGTTTGAATGGAATGTGCTTGGGAGGAGAGTTTTTAGGCAGCAAGGATGACCTGAGAGGAGAAGTGAGTGTTAAAAGAAAAAAAAAAACAGTCTGTATAGGAATGACTTCTTATCTAATGCTGATGTGATTTCTGTGAGTTAACATAGAAATCTATGGGGCTAAAACTGCACTGGAGTGGCACAAAATTAGTGCAAGAACCTTTTCCAAAATCACAGTTGCATTGATTAAGATGGGCACCGTGTGATTTTATTTGTTATGGGATTCTGTGTGATTCAAGTCGCACTAGTGTGAACCAAGGTTAAACTATGTTGCTGTATAAAAGCTTTTGATGTATAACTTAAGAAGAACAGTTAGGTCCATATATATTTGGACATAGTCACAATTTAAGTTTTTTTCATTGTAAGGCTTCAAAAACTAAACAAATCCATCAGAGAGATAGCAGCAACATTAGGAGTGACCAAATCAACAGTTTGGTACATTCTGAGGAAAGAAGAGCGCACTGGTGAGCTCAGCAACATAAAAAGGCCTGGACGTCCACAGAAGACAACAGTGGTGGATGATCACAGGATCCTCTCTATGGTAAAGAAAAAAACATTTACAACATCCAGACAAGTGAAGGACACTCTCCAGGAGGTGGGCATATCATTGTCAACGTCTACAATAAAGAGAAGATTTCATGAGAGCAAATACAGAGGGTTCACTACAAGGTGCAAACCATTCATAAGCCTGAAGAATAGAAAAGCCAGATTAGACTTTCCAAAAAACATCTAAAAAAGTATTCTTTGGATGGGTGAAACTAAGATTAATCTGTACCAGAATGGCGGGAAGAAAAAAGTGTGGAGAAGGCTAGGAGCAGCTCATGATCCAGAGCACACGTCACTGGTAAAACATGGTGGAGGCAATGTGATGGCATGGCATGCATGGCTTCCAGTGGCACTCGGTCATTGGTGTTTATTGATGATGTGACAGAAGCAGCCAGATGAATTCTGCAGTGTTTAGAGCCCTTTCACACTGGGGCGGTAGCGGTAAAGCGCCGCTAGTTTTAGCGACGATTTACCGCTGCTATATTTCGCGTTCAGCCACTTTGTTATCGCTGGCCATTCATTTCAATGGCAGGGGCGGTGTAGGAGCGGTGTATACACCGCTCCCGCACCGCCCCAAAGATGCTACTTTTAGGACTTTTTTTTTCCCGTCCTGCAAGTGCAATTGTGTATAAAAATGGTTGCAGTGCCTAAAATGTGTACTTGATATTTATGTTCAACCCCTTAAATTAAAACTGGAAGTCTGAACTTCAAAATTCATTTGGATTGTTTCGCTTTAATTTTACTCTGGTGGCATACAGAGCCAAACGTTTAAAAAATTGTGCCTGTGTCCAAATATATATGGACCTAACTGTATGTCTTCAAATAAAAAAACTGCTTAAACAACAGTAAATTATTAAAAATAATACTTAAATGTATAAAGGATCGTTTATTTCACTTGATTGCTTTTGGCTTCAAGAGGTAGTAAAATATGTACAAAAGTACAGTGGTTTCATTTTATTATACATAACCAATGTAACAATTTAGCAGCTTGTACTCACAATATCATACTTAATTCATAATCCATCAGAAAACAACCTTCTCCTCACAGATACAGAAACCACAGGCAACTTTTTTATTCAGTTGTAGTGTCACAACCAAGGCTGCAGTGATGAACACATCATGTGCATCATTCCACATTTGAAAGTATTTTCTACTGTAAATTCATACGCTCATACTGTTTCCTGCCATTTGTCAGACACGCCTGTTAATAAAGCAGGTCTGAGTTATGAAAAGTACATTCAGAGATTCTAGGACAGTCATAGAGGCAAGAATAAAAATGTGCATACATAGAAGGAGCGCCAGTCCAATTTCATTCATTGGTATTTGGTAATTGGAGTAACGCGTTTTGGGGATCAAAGGACCTCCCTGACCCCAAAATGCGTTTGCTGTCGTTCAGCACAATACCAATAAATGAAATTGGACTCTTATCTTTTGGTCTGGCGCTCCTTCCATGTATGCACATTTTTATTTTCTGGCAACCTGCTGGGGTACCCACTGGAGGGTAGGCGTGTCTGTTATGAGTCACTGGGCTCTTCAAATCTTTTTTCCCCTCTCACTACTTAATAAAAACTTAGATCAAAGTCCTAGCACCTCTTGGATGTCTTTTTTTTTCATTGGAGTCATAGGGACGAGGCCTGCCATGTTTCAGCTGCCTGGTCACAGCTAGGCATTTGCATACAGCTGTATTGCTTGTTTCAATTCGCCTGGTACATGAAGTATTCATTTGTCCCAGCTGTATCATAAGAATATTTGTGGCTGAGGCATTGACTTTTAACTCTTCACAGAATATACAGCTGAGATGGATGGATGCCCATTATTATAGTGATTTTTTTTTCTTTTAAATGAAATTTATTCTTGCACAAGGAAGTTAATAAGAGCTGTCCTTGGGGATAGGATGGTCCTCTTAATTGTGCGTCCCTGTAGATGTGTCATGCCTAGATGACTCTGCATCACCAGGTCTTGGATCTTCTCACAGTCCCGGGAAACATCAAAGGGTACGATGATCGTGCCACAGGCTTTGTTATTAATCTATAAAAGAAACCATAGAAAAAAGCTCAATAAAGTGGTTTTCCTGTTAGGAAGAGTTACCTTTTACGTTGTAAAATGTGTGTATATTCACTCTGCACATACTTTATGTTAATGTGCAATATTTGATGTGACTTCCACATTTTTAAATGCTAGCACTTCCGTTTATTGTATTTGTTAGGATTAACAAATTGTCCATAGGAGGGTGCTTTACATTATATGCTTCCTTGTCCTTTAACCTCAAAAATTAACCAGTTATGGACTCTGAATGTACCAGGTACACCCCAAGGCATGTTTCACATGGGCTTCAGCTTGTATAAGAGCAGTGTGAACAGCAACCTTTTACAAGGCTTTGTTGAAGCTTTTAGGGCTCATATACACTTGTAATTGGGGAGGTGTTAAAACCCCACGGTTGAGCCCCCATATTACCGACACCCTCTTTTGTTGCGAAGGCAGCGGCTGGGGGTGTACACATGCAGTGACCCCAATGCTTTGCAGTGTGGTTGTCTGGTATTTAGGGGTGGGTCTATTGCTCTTTGAACAGCAAACACCGGGAAACCCGAGAAACCAGCCGACACGCCACTTCCGGGTTTACTCGGCAGCCAATGACGCCATTTTTAAAAAAACATTGTATTCAAAAGCACTGATCTTGGTGTCTTGAATACTTTTAAGAGAAGTATTTTTTTTCTTCTTTTTTTAGATTCATACTTACCAAGGTAGATGCAGCATTGGTCCAATACTGCATCTGTCCCCCAGAGCCTCTACAGTGAGCACACGGGAGCGGGAGCAGCTGGCTCAGGCTCTCAGTGGCTCACTGAGAGGCTGAGCCGAGTGTCAGTTCAGGGATCTGGGCGGATCCTGACTTTATGGTCATGATGACGCCAAGCCTGGACCAGCTCTGTGACGTCAGCAGAGAGCAGACTTCAGCCTGCTGTCTGCTGAAAACAAGTCACAGGAGTGCAGAATGAACTACACTCCTGTGATCCATAAGAGAATTACAGCCAAACAAGCTTTGGCTGTACTTCTCTTTTAAGTACAGAGGAGGTGTTTGGGGTCTTTTAGACCCCAGACCCCTCCATAAAGAGTACCCGTCGCTGCCTATTACTGTCATAAGGGATGTTTACATTCCTTGTGACAGCAATAAAAGTGATCAGAACTTATTGGGAACAAGGGACAGTGTAAAAATAAAATAAGTAATAACATTTTTTTTTTACAGCAACCCATGCCAAAGCAAATGAAAGTCGCACCCGCAAATGTAAACAGTGTTCAAACCACACATGTGAGGTATCGCCACGATCGTTAGGGTGAGAGCAATAATCCCAGCACAAGACCTCCTTTGTAACTCTACAATGGTAACCATTAAAACCATTAAAATTTGTTGCCTATGGAGATTCTTAAGTACCGTAATTTGTCGCCATTCCATGAGTGTGCGCAATTTTAAAGCTTGACATGTTAGGTATCTATTTACTTGGCGTAACATCATCTTTCTTATTATGCAAAAAAAATTGGGCTAACTTTACCGTTTAGTTTTTTCATTCAAGTGTATTTTTTCCCAAAAAATTGCGTTTGAAAGTCCACTGCCCACATTTTTAAAATAACAACATGTTATACTTACCTCCTCTATTGCAGTGGATTTACACAGAGCAGCCCGGATCCTCCTCTTCTTGGGTCCCTCTTTGGTGCTTCTGGCCCCTCCCTTCTGATGAGCTCCTCCACAGCAAGATTCCCGGACAACCGAGGAACTTGTGGACATCGATGGATAGAGAGGGGCTCAGGTAAGTATTAGGGGGGCTGCTGCACACAGAAGGAAGGCATTTTATCTTAATGCCTTTACAACCCCTTTAACCACTTGCCAACTGGGAGCTTTCACCCCCTTCCTGCCTAGGCCAATTTTCAGCTTTCAGCGCTGTCACACTTTGAATGACAACTGCGCGGCCATGCAACACTGTATCCAAATTAAATTTTATTATTTTTTCACACAGATAGCGCTTTGTTTTGGTGGTATTTAACCACTTCAGCCCCGGGAAGGATTTACTCCCTTAACCACTTCAATACTATGCACTTATAACACTTTCCTACCTGACCAATTTCCAGCTTTCAGTACTGTTGCGCTTTGAATGACAATTGCGCGGTCGTGCAATGCTGTACTCAAACAAATTTTTTTATAATTTTGTTCCAACATATAGAGCTATCTTTTGGTGGTATTTGATCACCCCTGCATTTTTTTTTTTTTGCGCTACAAATAAAAAATGACCGAAAAAAATAAAAAATTCTCTGTTTCTCTCACAAAACTTTGTAAATAAGTAAATTTTCTCCATCATTGATGGACACTGATGAGGCTACACTGATGATGAGGCACTTATATGCAGCAATGATGAGCACTGTTAGGCAGCACTGATAAACAGCACTGACAGACACTGATAGGTGGCACTGATATGCAGCACTGATATTCAGCACTGGTGGACACTGATGGGCACTCATAGACTGCACTGATTGGCACTCATAGGCGGCACTGATAGGTGGCACTGATGAGCACTGATAGGTGGCACTGGTATGCACTGATAGGGGCACTGGTACGCACTGATAGGGGCACTGGTGGGCAGATGCACTGACAGGGGGCCATTCCCTGGTGGTCTAGGGTGGCATCTGAAGGTGGCACTGAGTGCCATCCATATTAGGCACTGTGCCCCTTATCTGATGGTCTAGGGTGGTCTCCCTGGTGGTCCAGATCGGCTCCCTGTTGGTCCCTGGTCGGCTCCCTGGTGGTCACATTGCTGGTGCTCCCTGGGCAGGCTCCCTTGTGGTCTAGTGTGGTGATCCTAGGCGGGGCTGTGCTGATAAACCATCAGCACAGACCCCCCCCATCAGGAGAGCAGCCGATCGGCTCTCCTCTACTCATGTCTGCAGACTAGAGTACAGGAAAAGCCGATAAACGGCTTTCCTATGTTACACTGTGACCAGCCGTGATTGGTCACGGCTGATCACATGGTAAAGTGCTTCAGATGGAAGCGCTTTACCAAGATCGGTAATGCGGGGGGTCAGACTGACCCCCACACACCACCGATCACCGCAATGCGCACCTCCCCAGGCGTGCGCCGGCATGTTATCCTGAGGACGTCATATGACGCCCAGTCAGGATAACTGAACCACTTCCCGGCCGTCATTCTGCATACGCCGGCCAGGAAGTGGTTAATGACCAGGCCATTTTTTGCGATACGGCACTGCGTTACTTTAACCAAAAATTGCACGGGCGTGTGACGCTGTGCCCAAATAAAATTAATGTCCCCCCCCCCCCCCACAAATAGAGCTTTCTTTTGGTGGTATTTGATCACCTCTGCGTTTTTTATTTTATTTATCTATAAACAAAGAACTGACAATTTTGAAAAGAAAACAAACAATATTTTTTACTTTTTGCTATAATACATATCCAAAAAAAAATATAAAAAAACTAATTTATTCATCAGTTTAGGCCAATATGTATTCTTCTACATATTTTTGGTAAAAAAATTTCTAATAAGCGTGTATTGATTGGTTTGCGCAAAAGTTATAGCATCTACAGAATGGGGGATAAATTTAGGGACTTTCAATTTTTTTTATTGTTTTTACTGGGAATGGTGGCGATCTGGGATTTTTTGGTTGAATATATTTTTTATTATATCTTTTTCATAAATATAACAATTAGAAAATACCAATAACAAAATGTATAAAGGGGGAACAATGGTAAGTATTTCTCCCAGTGTAATGTATACATTGCAATGTTGATGTAAGAGCATGGGATATATGGTAGGGAGATATCGAAAATGTGGTCAAACAGATTATATGATTTTTGCGAGGTAACATGCAGGAGTTGTTATGGGGTCAAAAATTAGTATCGTTCAAAAGAGGGGGATAAGGAAAAAGAACAAGGAAAAGAATTAGGAAGAGTAGAGAGGGGGGTGTGGAGAAGGGGGGGCTTGGAGACACTAAGTTCAGTTCCATAATTCAATGGTGATAGCTATATGCATTACACACAAAAGTAAACATTTGGAGCATGTCTTCCACTGCATGGGATGGTACAAAGTTCTGATCAGTCCAACCTTTGAGTCCCGAGTAAGTGGTCTATCTGGAGGGCAGTCTGTTCAAAAGTTTGTCAGAGGCTGAGTAGTGAAGCCATATGAACCACACTTTAAGATGTTTATCCCATGTATCTTTTTGCTTTGCCTGCATTTCCTCCAACGGTCTGCGAATTTTAGCGGGACTGCGACATTGCGGAGGACAAATCTGACCCTAAGTGACACTTCTTGGGGACCAGTGACACCAGTACAGTGATCAGTGCTATAAAAATGCACTGATCACTGTATAAATGACACTGGTAGGGAAGGGGTTAACACTAGGGGAGATGAAAGGGTTGTGTGTCCTAAGGGAGGTGCTTTCTAACTGTAGGGGGAGTGGACTGACTGGAAGTACAGAGAGATCGCTGTTCCTGATCACTAGGAACAGACGATCTCTCTATACTCCCCTGTCAAAATGGGGATCCGCCTTGTTTACATAGGCAGATGCCCCTTCTGCCTCTCTGTGGAGCGATCGCAGGCCACGCGCATCGGCTCCAGCGCAGTGCGTGACCTTTGTATCTATTACACAAAGCACCGTACCGGTGGCGATTCGTGCAATAGAGCCACCTTGCCACAGTACATCTGCGGCGGCGCAGTCTTTAAGTGGTTAATCACTGCTGGGCTTTTTATTTTTTCCTTAAAGAAAAAAAGACCAAAAATTTGGGAAAAAAAAGTTTTTCTTTCAGTAAATTTGGTAAATACGTAATTTTTTTCCTTTACTGATGTGCGCTGATGAGGCAGCACTGATAGATGCCACTGATGAGGAGGCACTAATATGCCGCACTGGTGGGCAATGATAGGCGGCACTGATGAGCAGGCACCGATGGCAACACTGACTGGCATCACTAATGGGCATTGATTGGTGTCACTGCTGGGGCTGTACTGTAACTGATGAACACTGATGATCAGTGCTCTGATTACCTGTATAGGTCTTCCATGCGAGGAGATGCCACTGATCGGCTCTCCTTACCTCACACTCTGTCAGTGTGAGCTGAGAAAACTTGATAAATGGTACTTCCTTGTTTACATGTGACCGGCTGTGATTGGACACAGCAAGGGATATAAATGCTCATTTAAGCTGGCCAAACATGGCTAAGTTTTTTTCATTCAGTCAGCGGGTTGAACGAAAAAAGCTGAACCAGAGGAATTTCAATCCATCTATGGGGCCAACTTTAGTCTTGGGAAGTTTTAAAGCAGAGAAATACTTGCCGTATTCCTTGCTACTGTAGGCTGTTGTCAAGTGCTCCCTTACACAGGGAAGCCAGAGCTACAGGATCACGTGACCAGACTGGAGCAGATTAACCACTTGACCTCTGGAAGATTTATCCCCCTTAATGACCTGGCCATTTTTTGCGATATGGCACTGTGTTACTTTAACTGACAATTGCGGGTTCATGCAATGCTGTATGCAAATAACATTTATATCAGTTTTTTTCCCCCCACAAATAGAGTTTTCTTTTAATGGTATTTGATCACCACTGCGTTTTTAATTTTTTGTGCTATGAACAAAAAAAGAGCAACAATTTTGAAAAAAAAATTAGGCCAATATGTATTCTGCTATATATTTTTGGTAAAAGAAATTCCCAATAAGCATATACTGATTGGTATGCGCAAAAGTTATGGCGTTTACAAACTATGGGATATATATGGGAATTGTTATTTATTTTTTATCCTAGTAATAGTGATGATCAGCAACTCTTAGCGGGACTGCAATATTGTGGCGGACAGTCAGATACTAACTGACACTTTGTGGGAACCAGTGACACTAATACAGTGATCAGTGCTAAAAATATGGACTGTCACTGTACTAATGGGAAGGGGTTAAACGTCTAGGGCGATCAAAGGGGAAGGAACATTTTAAAGTGATTGTAAAGTCTCGTTTTTTTTAGTTAAAAATAACAAACATGTTATACTTACCTGTTCTGTGCAGTGGTTTTACACAGAGCAGCTCTGATCCTTACTCTTACGTTCACTGACAGACGCAGCCCTTCATTAGACAAGTGGGGTTATGCTCATATCACTAGGAGTAGACTAGGCAAAATAAAACAAAAGCATAGGTTGGCCCCTCCCAGGGGGCCGTCCTCACCTTAGCATATAACCCCCTGCTAGACAATAGCATATCAGTTTTTTATTGCCTAGTGCAAGGAGTTAGACCTGGTTCCCTATGGGATCTGCGTTCTTCTGAGGTTTTTCTGATGAAGACTGCTATCAAGAAGCCGGCTGGTGGTATAGAGGATATCTAGAATCCAAAAACGTTCCCCAGTCCGGCCAAAGTCTGTGCGAGCTACCCTTAGCCTTGGCGGGGACACACCGCATAGGACCCGTTCCGTGCGGGCTGCCAGTGGCTGATCCCACTTGTGCCCAGTGGCCTGGCCAGCAGCATTCCTCTCCGTGGGGAGGAAAGTCTGCTCCGGGTGGCTACTCGCTGCGCCCGTCGGATCGGTGAGTGGACCCCTCTTCCGTCCTAGGGGCGCGGAGAGGGGCACCTGGGCAGCTTCTGAGGTAGTCGGCCGGTGGGGGCTTATTAGTGGGGACGCATCTGGGGTTGTAATCTCCCGTGGAGCTATCAGAGGGTGAACTGATACCCTCAGACGGTGAAGATGATCAGGGGGCTTCATCTTCTCGCGACAAAGCGATAGTGGCTGCCCTGATCACTGATATTCGCGAGTCCATGCGGCTTGACTAAGCAGGGGAGTCGCATGAGTCCGCATATATTTGTGGGTCGCTTAAGCCCCCTAGGTCCCCCAGGGCCTACCCTTATGATCAGGTTTTTGAACAGGCGGTGTTCAAGGAATGGCTGCGGCCGCAAAATTCCTTTGCTTTACCCAAAAGCTTTGCTGTTTACTACCCCTTTGAGGATAGTTTTACTAAGAGATGGGCTTCCCCAGCAGTGGACCCACCGGTGGCCCGTCTGAATAAGGCAACGACCATTCCCTTGGAGGGGTCTCCGTCTTTTAAAGAGGCGGCCGATCGCCGCACGGAGGCAGTATCTAAGGCACTGTTCTTGTTGGCTGGGTCAGCCATGCGGCCAGCTCTGGCGGCGCAATTTCTTTTCGAGTGCGCTACTACATTACACTCTGGTTTGACTTGTGAGTGTGCGCAGGCTGAGGTGCAATGGGCACAACACTTTGAAGAGGGTCTCCGCTACCTATGCGATACTGCATTGGAACTACTTCCCATACTGTCAAAAATGTCTGTTTTTGCAATTGTTATCAGGCGGGTGCTGTGGCTCCGCTCTTGGTCAGGCGACCAGGCGTCGAAGAAAGCTCTTAAGGATCTATCCTTTCAGGGAGGGCGTCTGTTTGGCCCACAGTTGGATGAAATCATTAAGGATTTCACGGGAGGTAAGAGTACTTACCTTCCAGAGCCAAAATGGCGGGATTTTCGCCGTAGGTTTCTTCAGGCCAGAAGTTTTTTCGTGCGCCCGGCTCAGCAGGTAAGGGCTTCAAGTCCGGTAAGGCTTCCGCTGGGCCCAGTAAAAGGCCCTGGCAACCTAAGTCTGAAAAAACGAAGGGTAAGTCATGATGGGACT
>BLSH010066462.1:670552-681037 GCA_018402905.1 Glandirana rugosa | reverse complement strand
AAGAAGCGTGGAAAAAATTCAACGCCGCTTTTCTACTGACACTGGTCCAGATTGCACCCAACTAGTGAAAATCTGTGAAATCATTCTATACCTCCTATCTCCCCCTACTTACTGTCATCCGACTTAACTCAATCCCGATTAAACTTTTCCCGTGGGAGTAGAGAAAAGGTTTTGCCATACTCACCCTTCCAATTCTTTCACGCACCTCAGGCTTAAGATGTGACCCCAAGGACCCCTAAAACACAATAAGCCTTGCAGCTCTCTGCATCCCCCAAACGAATGGAGCCCTTCTCAACCACCTTACCTGGTCCGCCGTCCTGAGCACCCCCGTCACGGGCCGCTGGTCAGAGCCCTGCCTCAAAGGTGATGGTGTCCCAAAAGCAACCAGCGAAGGCGCTGTCGCCCGTCCAGTACCTCCCGATAATGTTCCCCCGGGCACCGCCGGGAGCCCCCCCAACCCCCGTGTCGGAGACCACTGTTGGAACCCACGCCGATGGAGGTACCCCCGCTGACTGAGGTCACCCCAAAACATCCCATAGTCCCACAACGCACTCACCGTGAACCCCTTAAAATGCCATAACCCCTGACCTCATTCACGCTCATGCAAGACAAAGAGATTGACTGAATGTCCATTTACCAGGCTGTCACGGATTCACACCTCCACCAGCCGTCACTGGACCCTCCACCGCCGTGCGCACCGCCCCTGGTTCTGCCTCGCTCCCCTCTTCCAACTCCCCCACGGACTGGGGAGCGTCCTCCCGCACTCTGCCCTAGCCTGCGGTGTGAACGGTTCGCTGAGCACCATCCCGGCAGCTGCTAACATCACTAACCGCCATCTTGCGCGAAAGGCCCAGGCCGCTAATCCTCATTGCCTCGCCGAGCACTCCTCACCATCGCATGAGGAAGCCGCGCTCACCGCTCCTCCTGCCGAGCCTCTCCTACTCTTATCCCCGCAGGCCACGCTCATGGGCTGGCGCTCCTCAGCCGTAACAGACTCAGGGACCCCGGCTGCTCCCAAGTGACCGGCCTGGTCCCGCCACACTTCCGTTCCTCCGCCAGGCCCGCCGGGAAAGACGGCACCGCTCCCAGACGCCGCGATCCCTCCAGATGGCCATGGGGACAGGCTCCCACTGGCGATGTCTCCGTCCCATCCCCGCAGGTCCCGCTGAGTAAGCAGATTCCTCCCAGCCCTCATTGTCGCCTCGGAGGACCGGCACACAGGAGTGGGGGCCGGAGGGTCCCTCGGAACAGCCTCCTATCACAGCACTGTACCTTGGGCCTGGACCTCAGAGCACCTGGGGGAGCCCGAACGGACCCCCCCCTGCCCGACTCCTGACACAGCCCGATCACCTTGGACTGCAGCTCGTTGACCCCATGCCCTGCTGCAGCCACCCAGACCTGGGACAGCAGTCACCACATATCTCCTGCCCAGTCTGCCATGAGACTTGATGGAGATAGCGGCGATGTGGTTCGTGCTGGAAGCTGTTCCTCCTCGCTCCTCCGAATGAGGGCCCTCCCCATCCTGTACTCTACTAATCCCCTAACATCTCCTCCCCCAGCCCTGATCCTGCCTCCAAAGCTACCCAGGCCTACCCCTTTGGCAGTCACATGTTCTTCCTCTACTCCACAAGCCCCCTTAAACCCTGTCATGCCGGCCCTCCGCTTATACCTGTGGTCCTACTACGGGCCTCTCTTTAAAACAAGGTTTAGTTTGCACATATTTGCAAATATATGCGTAAGCTGCAGAGGCATGATGCCCCAGTGTAATGCAGTCCTAACTATAAATTTTGAGAGCCTACATACAGTATCTCACAAAAGTGAAAACACTGAAGAAATTACACTTTGCTACAATGTAAAGTAGTGAGTGTACAGCTTGTAGAACTGTGTAAATTTGCTGTCCCCTCAAAATATCTCAACACACAGCCATTAATGTCTAAACTGCTGGCAACAAAAGTGAGTACACCCCTAAGTGAAAATGTCCAAACTGGGCCCAAAGTGTCAATATTTTGTGTGGTCACCATTATTTTCCAACACTTCCCTCTTGGGCATGGAGTTCACCAGAGCTTCACAGGTTGCCACTGGAGTCCTCTGCCACTCCTCCATGATGACATCACAGAGCTGGTGGATGTTAGAGACCTTGCGCTCCTCCACCTTCCGTTTGAGGATGCCCCACAGATGCTCAATAGGGTTTAGGTCTGGTTTGGCCAGTCCATCCCCTAAGCTTCTTTAGCAAGGCAGTGGTCGTCTTGGAGGTGTGTTTGGGGTCATTATCATGTTGGAATACTGCCCTGTGGCCCAGTCTCCGAAGCAAGGGGATCCTTCTTTGCTTCAGTATGTCACAGTACATGTTGGCATTCATGGTTCCCTCAGTGAATTGTAGCTCCCCAGTGCCGGCAGCACTCTTGCAACCCCAGACAATGACACTCCCACCACCATGCTTGACTGTAGGCAAGACACACTTGTACTCCTCACCTGGTTGCAACCACACACGCTTGACACCATCTGAACCATATAAGTTTGTTTTGGTCTCATTAGACCACAGGACATGGTTCCAGTAATCCATATCCTTGGTCTGCTTGTCTTTAACAAACTGTTTGCGGCCTTTCTTGTTCATCATCTTTAGAAGAGGCTTCCTTCTGGGATGACAGCCATGCAGACCAATTTGATGCAGCGTGCGGTGTTTGGTCTGAGCACTAACAGTCTGATCCATCCACCCATTCAGCCTCTGCAGCGATACTGGCAGCACTCATTTTGAGGGTACAGCAAATTTACACTGTTATACAAGCTGTACACTCACTACTTTACATTGTAGCAAAGTGTCATTTCTTCAGTGTTGTCACATGGAAAGATATAAAATATTTACAAAAATGTGAGGGGTGTACTCACTTTTGTGAGATACTGTATTTCATAATGAGCTAGTATGCATCGCATTATGCCTTTGCCTTTTTTTTTTTTTTTTGCCAGGGCATACAACCACTTTCTCCATAATACAAAATAAAGAAATTCAGCAGGAAACCAGTAAAAAAAAAAAAACATTACACTTATGTGCAGCTATTTATATGCACTGCTTGAGACACAATCATACTCCATCCACCTCTCCTCTCAATGAATCACACAAAAGTGTACCAATTAGCTTCAGTTAAGTGATGGCATGTTGTTCTCAGGGACCCATCTGCCTGTATATGGCTATCTATATGCTCAAGCAGTCTACTCCTATATAGCTGATTCACCACCACTCCAGAGAAAACAATGCAGTAATGGAGCTCTCAGCCATCTCATCAGATGGAAAACAAACAAAAATAATACGAGTAACCCTGTACATGCCGATCCACTTTCAACATAATCTGCCATAATATTTCAGTTTTTAGAAGCCACTATATGGCTTTTTGTAATATAGTGAGCAAACATTACTGAACACTTTATAAACTGGGTAACCAAGAATAGATACATTGGAGTTATATATATAGAGCCGAGTTACTGATTGACCTGACAGGTGCATTTTTTGCAGCCACTGATCTAGAAGTTCAAAGTATGTGATACAATGGGGCTGATTGATGAAATACATTTTTCTTTTAAAACAAACAGATTTGATTTATTATTATTATTTTTGTTTGCAATTGTTATATTCTATTAATGTTAACTAACCACACCTAATTTGACATGTGTACAATAATGTCTAAAGAATTGGCATGTAAAAAGAGATCAACTGTCAATAAATGTGTGTACACTACATAGTATTCAAAGTAACTGTCTTCATACAAAATAAAACTGTCTTGAATTGTGTAAAATTTATCAACATCAAAATCTGTGATACCACTAACTTAAGAAAAAATTAAATTGAAATGCAATTTTCTGTTTTGGCTAGGGAAGAATTTTAACCCTGTAAAAGTTGTATGAATATTGGGAAGGAGACCTTTCCCTACCACTCTGGACTTTACAAGGGCTGTCTGAAGATAGACTTTACAGGATGAGTTCACTTTTTGTAACATGTTACAGCCATATTTAGGGTGTAACATGTAAAATGTTACAAATCCACTGGCCCCTGCACCCTCACTTCCCCCAGAGTGACAGGGGGACTTTTCCCCCAGCTCTCTGTCACAACCAGCAAAGAAAGTGGCCTTTGCGGCTCTCCGCTTGTAGTTTTCAATGAACGACCACAGTGCTGTTGAGCACTGTGGCCGTACATTGATGCTTCCTGTTAGCGTGTAACTACTTGGCCGTAAAATGTACAGCCAGGCAGCTTACACACAGTTGTCTGCAAGAGCCCTGCATTGCACCCATGATCAGCAGATCAATGCAATGATTTCCAGGCTCCTAATAAAAAATAAATAAATAAATAAATGCACATTTTTTTTTACCTGAAAAAAGATGCACATGTATTATTATTAGAGATACCAAATTTAAAACTAATATTGCATATGACAATGAAAATACAATTCACTAGGGCTGCGCTACACAAATATATCATATATATGTGACACGCTAAACTATAAAAAAATCTAATATTTAGAAAAAATAAAGACAAGTATATTGAAAATGTAGAGGGAAAAAAAAACAGATGGACAATAATTTAACCCGTGACTTATGACCATTACTACTACAGCAGACACTGTCGCTTGGTTTTGTGAAAACCGCAACTGCTGGTCAAAGTGTAATAAAAGGAAAATTATACTTAAAGTGGTTGTAAACCCCATTCATGAAATCTGACCTGGGCAAATATAGCTGTAGTGTTTACTTATCTCTATCCCAAGCCCTAAGTCCTGTGTCTCTCTGCTGCTCCATTCCTCTGTTATCAGCATGATAACTTCTGACAAGTTCTCCGACACAGGAGATAAAAGCAGCTGGAAATTTGTGTCAAGGAGGGAACTTAGAGATAGATTAGCAGAGAGCTTGTCTATTCACAGTACAGCTCTGCAAGTTTATTCGTTCCTCTGCCTATGCGGAGTGTGCCTTTCCTCCAATCAGCTAACACACAGCGTATGCCCAGACTCCCCTCCCATTGCTGAATCAGGAAGAAAGATTTGTAACACTATGTGCACTTTCTAAAGAATATAGCAAGGGAAAGACAGCAGATATACATGTAAAAGGTATATAAGGCTATCTACTTCAATGGGTATAGGAGAGGGTTTACATCCACTTTAAAGTGATACTAAACACATTGTCCCTTATATTTCTGTATATGGATGATGGCACTTTATTTTTATTAAAAAAAAAACCCATCTAAGTGCCTTTTTCCTAATCTAAATACAGCTGTCACATGACCCAGATCTTTCCCAGCCCGTCTCCAGGGAAACATAAGCAGGAGGAGTTTCTAGTCTTCTGCTGCTGGTCACGTTCAAAATAAAATAAAAAAAACAGCCTTTGGAATACACATAATAATAAATATATATTTGAAATCAAATCTTTATTATTTTGTGGAAATTACATGGTGTGGGCAGTGTCACACCCCTCCAGCCTGTGTCTTAGAATAAGAGGGATGAGAAGCCTCCATTAATCTACATATAATATTCCGCCCCCATTGTGCTTAGCTGGTTAGTGGGCATGGAGGAGGAGGGAGGTAGGGGGCTGTCATTTAGCACTGTGTATACACCCACATGTATGACTATATAGTCAAATGGGCTGCTCAGATGTGATAAGGAGAAAATGCTCATCACAAAAAACTGAGCATGTGCAGAGGTGCCACCACAGTTGCAAAATCCCTAGCTGAATTGGGGACATGGACATAAGGTGGAGACAGAGAACAGCAGGATCAACCAGGTTTTTTCTGGGGGGGGGGGGCAGCAAGTATTTTTATTGGTACCCACTCCCATTTCTGCAATCCTGGTCTAGGCGAGGATGATGTCCCTTTTTCTGCTCCCTCCCTAGAGGAAAACTAAAAAACAATTTAAAAAAAAAATGGCTGATATCCCATGCTAACTTAATGTGTGTAGACTGAAAAACAAGTTGTTGTACAAATCCAAAACCTAAAAGCTGTTCTGGTCATTGGCATAGTGTAAGGGGTCGCAATGACGACCCATCCACGCTCCAGGGGGCCCATGCAGACTCCCTATCACACTAGACAGGAGGAGCAGCATTTATTAGAACCGATTACAGCTGAATGCCGGCTTCTCCTCCTCTACCACCAGCATTCAGCTGCTGCAGGAGGAAAATACAGGTGATCCACACCTCCTGGAGCCCAGTGCCAGAAGAAGTTCTGTCACTTGGCTCCTCTATGGTGGAAAAGAGAAGGGGGCGCCAACCTGTGGCAAATGGATAGTATGGGATACGGAATAGCAGTATGATGAAGGAGTGAATCAATACACGAGTATAGAAAAAGGCATGAATAAATGTAAACAATCTGAAAGAACCTGGATGAATCAAAATGAAATTAAAAGACTGGACAAATTGGAAAAAAAAAAAAAAGTCGCTGTCTGAACATGGGGAGCAGTGGGTCTCGTGTCCGCTCCTGGATAGATAGCTGGTGATGGCAGAGCTTGAGGAAAGCTACCAACAGTAAGTTTTTTTTTCGATAACATTTTTTCCACAATTTGTCCAGTCTTTTAATTTCATTTTGATTCATCTAGGTTCTTTCAGATTTTTTACATTCATCCATGCCCTTTTCTATACTCATGCATTGATTCACTCCTTCACACTGCTATCCCTTATCCCATACTATCCATTTGCCACAGGTTGGCGCCCTCTTCTCTTTTCCACCATAGTACTTTATGTACTCCATATGTTACCAGGACCTAACTTACCTAGAGGAGCTGCCTCCACCCATATCATACAGTTATTCTATTTTTTTAGTCTTCCAAACACACTAGCGCTGTAGCTTCAAACCATTTTTCTACCTGGCTCCTCTAACCCGCCTCCCATGGGTGCGCTAGTGCAACCACCAGTCACACCTGCGCCACATCTCTTCTGGGGTGCCAGGGTCCAAAACGCCGCAATAGCATCTTTCTATGGCAGCCGGCATTTCTTTCTCCACCAGCTGCCTGTATAGGCACTCCCTGCACAGAGGACTGAAGCCGCCTCCTCCTCGGCTCTGATGTTTCATGTACACAGGACAGGAGAAAGACCTGGGGAGGAGGGATAGTGCTCTGCATCCTCACTGATCTGAAGTCTGTAAGAGGTTTTTTTTTTCAATACTTTTATTTTAAAAGACTGCACATGAAAAATACAGAGACAGCGTAACACAAATGTCCAGTGAAATATCGTGATCATACAACACATAATAGATAACTAAATAACTAATCATACTTGGAGCTAAGAGGGGAGGAGGGGAAAAGGGGGGGTAAAAAAAAAAAGAAGGAAATGGAACAAGGTGTGGGGGAGGGGAAGGAGGAGGGGGAACCAGTCAATCCACCACCCCACAAAGCCCAAAGCAGAAAGGAACCTCCGGATCAGTCTCCAGGTTGACAAATTTAGGTCAGTAAGGCCCTATACTCCTCAGAATAAACATTTGTGCCAGTAGAACCATTTTTTGAGGAATTTATCATTGACACCTCTCTCCATGGCCACCAGATCCTCCATTTTGTTAATTTCAGAAACTCTTTTCAACCGGACAGCAATGAACAGTGCTTGCATCTGTTCCAAAAGAGGGGAACACAACTCTTTGCTGCGTTGATCAGTAATGGTAAGATAAAGCGCCTATAGGTCTTTTCAGAGAAACGGTGATGATGCAGAAAAATTTTTGGGTAAACTGATGGACGTCCGTCCAGTATGCCTGTAGATGACAGCAGCACCAGAAGACATCTCCTCTCCACACCTCCAGCATAAGTTCAGGCAATGAAGGAATATCTAATGGATCTTAAAAGGTGTATGACACCAGCGTGTCAACACCTTGAAATTAGATTCTTGATGTTTAGCACAGATGAAAGTTTTGAAGGCAAACAGAAGAATTCTCCCAACCGGTATGTCTGAAAAGCTCAATCCCAAGTCCCGTTCCCACTTGAAAATATATGAGGGCCTGAAGGACAGTGGTGTGGACACCAGCAATTGATAGGTCAGAGATACCACGTGACGTAGCGTAGATTGCTCTTGGCATAAGAGCTCAAATGAAGTGAGATGTCATCTAAAGGCATCTGGTGGTGGCACAGATCTAATGAAGTTCGCCAGTTTAAGCTTTTGCCAAAACAGCAAACTTGCAAAAGACAGGCCATCCATTATTCGCTGTCTAGAGAGCCAGCGTCCACTCACTATGAAATACCGAGCCTAAGAAATACCTGCGGATTTTAATCTTTGGAAGCTAGGGTTGTAGTCCCCGGGGCTAAAGGCTGGGTTTCCCACAACAGGGGTGAGTGGTGAAGGCATCGGGCAATAGAGATCTTACAAGTAGTCCACCGAGTCTCTCCCACAGTAGGGTGATCAAGAACCAAGGCAGGTAAGCCCGTTTGGCACTATGAAATGGAGTTTAATGGAAACTCCACCAGCATCCACTCTATCTGTACCCACTGTTTAAGAGGGCCATGAAGATACCAGTTCAACACCCTCGTCACATGGCATGCTGCGTGGAGAGGGTGACCTCTGGTAAAGCCATTCCCCCCCAATAGTTTTGGTAGGCGCAGTATTGATTGACTGAGGTGGAGGGGCTTCTGGGCCCATAAAAATTGGACAAAAGCTTGATTGACTGCACGCAGTGTAGCATGGGCTGGAAGGGCCTGAAGCGGATAAAGTAGGCGTGGCATGACATTCATCTTAATAATACTGCAACATCCAAACCAAGAGAACAGGTCATTTTGCCATGTCAGTAGATCTTTTTTGTTGGCCATCAAAACAGATGGGAAGTTTGGGGCATAGATATCCTCCACTTTACTGGGCAAATAGATACCAAGATATTTTATATGGGAGGCTGCCCATTTTAAGGGGAGTCAATCTGAAGGAGGGCCTTTAAAGAGGCTGACATGGATAATGCCTCTGATTTTTGAAAGTTAACATGAAAGGAGGAGAGTTCCTCATATGTCTTCAATTCAGACATTATATTGGGAGGGTTCACCAGAGGGTTGGACAGGAAAAACAGCAAGTCTTCAGCATACGCTGTGACTTTAGGAGATAAGGTTGGAGCAAGATGCAGACGTGTGATATTTCCGGGTTATTTCTGACTGATCGCAGAAAAGGCTCTAGAGCTAAAATGAAAATCAGAGGGGAGAGGGGACACAGCTGTCGGATCCCGTTAGCGGTCCCAAAAGAAGAGGAGAGGTGTCCATTCACCTTCACTTAGGCAGAAGGACGGGAATATATTGCATGTATCCAATTCATCATCTGCTGACCAAAGCAAATCTGCCCTAGGGTTTCCGTCAGAAAAGTTAAATTTATTCTATCAAACGCTTTTTCTGGGTCTGTAAACAGCAGCATAGGGATTTTCTGGAGGTGGGCAGCATGGATCAGATTAATGGCGTTGGTCATGTTGTTCCGGGCTTCTCGGGTTGGAGCGAAGCCCACTTGATCTGCATGGATCAGTTTAGGGATCAACTCCAACAGGCGCATCGGCAAGGATTTTAGTGAATAGTTTAAGGTTTGTTTTTACAAGGGAAATTGGGCAATAGTATTGCCAGTGTATTGGGTTCTTTCCTTCTTTAGCAACCACTGTAATGTGTGCCCGTAGTGTATTGTCTTCAACAGGTTTAATGGAGTCTTTCAGAGGAGGGGGGCATAGTGCCCGGAGAAGTGGGGCATGGGCAGGTAACACAATTTCATGCTGCCAGGAGTGATTTTAGGGAGGGAGGTAAAAGAAAATGTGCTAGGGGTGCTTTGGGAAGAGGAGGGGGTCAGATTTGAAGTCTGACCCCCCCAACCCCTCCTCCCAAAACAAGTCCCCTTCCAGATCACCTCCTAGCACGTGTCCTCTTATCCCCCTCAAATCAAAGAGATAACAGCTGCCATAGAAAGAGCCACCTGGGACCCCAGGCACCCTGCAAGAGATGCAAGGCAATTGTCCTGGGTGTCCACGCTAGCATACCCCTGCCAGACACATACTAACACATTAATTGCCCTACTGACACTGTTTACACATCATCCTCTGTCCTACTGACACTGTCCACTGCCCTACCGACACTGTCCATGCACTATTCACTGCCCTACTGATACCATCCTCTGTCCTACTGACACCGTTCACTGCCATACTGACACTGTTCCCACACACACCATCTTCTGCCCTACCGGCACTATCCACTGCCCTACTGATATCACCCTCTGCCCTACTGACTCAAACCTTTGATGTACTAACAATGTTTACACACCATCTACTACCCTTCCAACACTGTCCATTGCCCTAATGTAACCACCCTCTGTCATACTGACACTGTTCACACATCATCCATGGCCTTACTGACACTGTTTACACACCAACTACTGCCCTACTGACTGACAATGTCTGCTTTTAAGGTAGGCTTATATTTTTAAAGTGACATTTTTAAATTATATTTGTAGAAGTTTTCTTTACGGTTTAGTTAGGACTTGCTAGCTAATTTCTTAAAAAAAAAAAAAAAAGGGGGGGGGGGTCCCGAA
>BLSH010066462.1:631429-660311 GCA_018402905.1 Glandirana rugosa | reverse complement strand
GAGCAACCAAGGACTAAAAGACAAAGATAGGCACTTAACCCCTGTAGGGGTAGTGCCCTCTGGTAAGGAGGGGAACATTGGGGGAGCACGTGTGACTCACATCAAAAGCTTTGAATATGGAAAATTATTGAACTGTCACCTTTGAGCACTTTGCACCTTTATTATAAACAGATGATGATAAACTGATATTCACCGAAGATCCAGACTGAGAAAAGCGGATTAACCATTTCTTATCACATACAACAAAAGGATTTCCTAATTTGTTTGTTTTTTGGTTTATGGACACATTTGTTGTTTTTCTGAGGAAAGCAGCACGCACATACCAGACCCTAATTTTGGACTGTACATATACTCTTAAATATTTGGTTACAATTTCTAGAAAAGTTTTTTATTATTTAAGTTGTGCGTTTTATTTATATTTATTTTTTGTTGGTGACGTTGCCTTACAATTTGTATGTGTTTAATTATAGCACTACAAACACAACATATACATCATTTTTCAAGCACCCTTTGCACATTTATGGACTAACACGGAAATCTACACTGAAACTATTGCATTTTATTAGCGTTTTTTGCACTGACATACACTATTTTCCCCTATAACCAAAGCTCAGACAGCGCCACACCCAAACCTCATTCACTTTACACCAATCCCACCCACGGGAGGGAATACTGGAGGGCAGCAGTCGAGCAACCTTTATCCTAAGCGCAATACACCTATTATCATATTGAGCAAAGGCTGTTAATACTTATGTACATGAGATTTTTTATTTTTAATAAATTTGCAAAGATTTCAAACTTCTTTCACTTTGTCATTATGAGGTATTGTTTGGAAAAAGTGATCCTTTTTCCAACTCGGTGATTCTGTTTTTTATTTTATTTTTTTTCTGACATGTTGGTGTTATATCTTTCACTTGGATATTATAAGTTGCATGGCTGGATAAATACAGTTGAATAAAACCAAAACAGTGTCTGTCTTCCTTTCAGGCTGCAAAGCAAGAAAATTAGATTGTTTTAAAGGGGGAAATTCTTTTCTATACCGTGTGTGTGTGTTGTGGGAGATTAGCTCACGTGGATCACCTTTCCTGGGAAGAAGGCACCTTGTAAGCAAACTTTCTTAAAATCTGGCGGATTGCCAGTTTTATTTGGTAAAGGTTGCAGGTTATAAAACAAACAGAAATAGCAAAAACAAAACCTTGCCGCCCAGTGCTAAACTAATACAGAACAGGATACCTCTCTATACGATGTTGGGCTTGTCCCTGACACATTCAAAGTAACGCAAACCTTTTTCTTTTGCAGTCCTTAGAGCAACCAACAACTCAAGGTTTAGCTCTCTCAGTGTAGGCATACTGGGTCCCAGGGGGAGCTCCACTGAGATCTCTTCCTGGTTATTTCAAACAGCTGGAGAGAGATTTGGGTGGACCAGAAACTCCAGGCCAGAATCAGCTCTGCCATGGTGGCTGGCAAAACACGGGTCGGGCTCTCACCTGTCCACTCCAAGTGACCGCATGCGAGGCGACAAATATCGCCTGTCCACTATCGCACCTCACATAACGTCACAATATATATATATATATATATATATATATATATACATACACAGTTGTGCACATAAGTTTACATACCCTGGCAGAATTTATGATTTCTTGGCTATTTTTCTGAGAAAATGATTGAGAACACAAAAACTTTTCTTTCACTCATGGTTAGTGTTTGGCTGAAGCCATTTATTATCAATCAACTGTGTTTACTCATTTTAAATCATAATGACAACAGAAACTACCCAAATGACCCCGATCAAACGTTTACATACCCTGGTGATTTCGGCCTGATAACATGCACGCAAGTTGACACAAAAGGGTTTGAATGGCTATTAAAGATAACCATCCTCACCTGTGAATTGTTTGCTTGTAATTAGTGTGTGTGTATAAAAGGTCAATGAGTTTATGGACTCCTGACAGACCCTTGTATCTTTCATCCAGTGTTGCACTGACGTTTCTGGATTCTGAGTCATGGGGAAAGCAAAAGAATTGTCAAAGGATCTGCGGGAAAAGGCAATTGAACTGTATAAAAAAGGAAAGGGATATAAAAAGATATCCAAGGAACTAAAAATACCTATCAGCAGTGTTCAAACTCTAATCAAGAAGTGGAAAATGAGGGTTTCTGTTGAAACCAAACCACGGTCAGGTAGACCAACTAAAATTTATGCCACAACTGCCAGGAAAATTGTTCGGGATGCAAAGAAAAACCCAGAAAAACTTTAGGACTCTCTGAAAACAAGTGGTGTGACCATTTCAAGATGCACAATAAGGAGGCACTTGAAGAAAGATGGGCTGCATAGTTGCCAGAAGAAAGCCATTACTACGCAAATGCCACAAAGTATCCCCCTTACAATACGCCAAACAGCACAGAGACAAGCCTCAAACCTTCTGGCACAAAGTCATTTGGAGTGATGAGACCAAAATTGAGCTTTTTGGCCACAACCATAAACCCTACATTTGGAGAGGAGTCAACAAGGCCTGTGAAACATGGAGGTGGATTGCTGATGTTTTGGTGTGAGTGTGAGCTACAAAGGTACAGGAAATTTGGTCAAAATTGACGGCAAGATGAATGCAGTATGTTATAAAAAAATACTGGAGGAACATTTACAGTCATCAGCCAGGAAGCTGCGCATGGGACGTACTTGGCCTTGTGTTTTGTATAATTGTCCTGTTGGAATGTCCAAGTCGACCAGTCATTGGCTACAGCAGAATAAAGTGAAGGTTCTGGAGTGGCCATCTCAGTCTTCTGACCTCAATATCATTGAGCCACTCTGGGAAGATCTCAAACCTGCAGTTCATGCAAGATAGCCCAAGAATTTCCAGGAACTGGAGGCTTTTTGCCAAGAGGGATGGGCAGCTTTACCATCTGAGAAGATAAAGAGCCTCATCCACAAATACCACAAAATACTTCAAGCTGTTATTGTTGTTAAAGGGGGCAGTGTTGCCAACCCTCTGAAGTGAAATTTATTGGCAAAACACCAAAATTTACAAACAACACTCTTTTTTTTTTTTTTACTGACAAAAAACATACAATTTACTGACAGAGCCACATTTTTTTACTGCCAAAAAAAAGTGTACCTAAAATGACAGTTTTCAGTGCAAATGTCAATATTTAAACTATAAACATATAGCTAGTGCTATTAGCAATGTGGTTAAGTTAAACAAAAGTAAAAAAACATATTTCTCCATTGACATGAAGGTCAGGTTACTATAACCCAGCCAGCACGGAGATCCCCCCTTCCCCAATACATCAGAGTCTGCAGGATTCCCCCTCACAGTGAAAGGGAACCCTTATGTAAATGGGAACACTGCAGATCATGATCTGAGGGGGACCTCTGATGTAAGGGGGGGCTCTGGTGACCTGAGACCACCTTCCGCAGAGTGAATACACTAAGGTAAGGGGGGGGGGTTACTAATATATGGGGGAACCGTTATATGAGTGTCCCCTTACATTAGCAACCCCCCCTCAGACTGGCCTAGTGGTGCTGTCACTGACCTCCTCTCAGGTGCACCATGCTCCAGCTTGGTGGTTCCGGTTTTATACCATAGTCTCCTCTCTCCACACGTCTGACTCCTCCTGTGACCCCCATCCCGGCGGCGCTCCCACTCTTGTCACCTCTCCAGAGTCCAGACTCCCCCTCAGAGACTGCAGACATGATACAGGAGGTGGACAGAGGCTGACAGACATGGTAGTGTCCTCCTCACCCCCTCACAGTAGCTTCCTCCTCTGTCCACATCAGTGTGTCCTCCTCCTGTGCCCCTTTCACCTCTCCGCAGGGCAGCAGCACATCAGTGCCATTCTCTGTCCCTGCATGGCTTTGCCCCCCCAGTAATGTCCTCCTCTGCCCCCTTTTGACACAGTGTCATGTCACTCTCCTCACCCCTCATCAATCTCCTCCAACCAATCACCAGTTCTTTCCCAGCTGTCAGCAGTCCCCTTTTACCTATCATCTTGTTAGTGTGTCTAATTCCTTTCAGCTAGATGTGAGTACCATAGAAGGTTGAATTGTAACTGACATAGGGGAAATATTTTTCCTGTGAGCCCTTCCCATGGCAGTATTAGTCCATCTAATTGGTTATGATTTCTTTCTGTAATTTGCTTTCTGCCTAATTAAATAGTTTGTATATGCACTGTATGTATAAAAGGTACAAGGTTTTCAGTCCAATGGTATACATTGCACACACAGCCCTCTGTGTGCACAAAAGGAGCAAACTATATAGCATTGGCTATGCAGGTAAACATTCCCAGTCTGGCATGATTTGGCCATTACAGATTCTGTGTTCTTCAATACCATTAGCTTTATTTTGGCTGCTCTGTTTCCTAGTCAGGATTTATGACAGAGGTGCTCTAATTGTGATCTCTAGCACAGTTACTACTAATCAGGTAAGTTCCCCATCCCAGCCCCATGAAATTGCTCTTTAGCTGTTGAACTGTAGAGACATGCTAGTCACAGCCATTCAGCATGTCTCTGTGAGGCTATTTGTAGTGGAATAAATCTCCTTGTTTGCCTGCTGCATGATTAATGGAGATTGTTGTGTGCCTTTTGTTTGGACGGCAGGGAACTGAAAGGCAGAACATATAAGATGTGAGGGCAGAAGCTGACATCATTTTACTGTTCAGAGGTCGGCAACATTAGACAACCTGCTAATTTACCTTTGCCTGGGCAGCTGTGTCGAAGTCCGTTGAGCTCCACTGCAGTCTGCAGGCTGTCTCCACTCCTCTCCCCTCCCAGCATTTCCTGTGCTGAACTCAAATAAGGAGCGCTGGAGGGGGGGATAAGTAGCAGCAGAGTCTGAAAATGTATTAGATGATCGGAGACTCTCAGCTCGATCCGGAACTGCACATGCGCAGTTCCAAGCCGAAACCGCAACAGCCGGCGAGAGTATATTTTTACTGACACACGTTTCACTTTACTGACTTTTACGGGCACCCGAAAATAGCCCGGTTTTTATGGACTGTCCGTAAAAACACGGACGGTTGGCAACACTGAAAGGGGGCAATACACGGTATTAAGAACTGGGGTATGTAAACGTTTGATCAGGGTCATTTGGGTAGTTTCTGTTGTCATTATGATTTAAAAAGAGTAAACACAGTTGACTGATAATAAATGGCTTCAGCCAAACACTGAATGTGTGAAAGAAATGTTTTTGTGTTATCATTCATATTCTCGGAAAAATGGCCAAGAAATCATAAATTCTGCCGGGGTATGTAAACTTATGAGTACAACTGTATATAATATCTTCTGTCATTTCTATTATTTTGGTTAATGTAATTGTTTTCTTCATAAGATTAATTCTGTAATGTTATCTACTGTATCTAGAATTGGTTATCCTGTAGTGTAAAATAGACGTGATTCTTAATATAATGTGACATTTCGAGTTTCTTCTTCTACGTGTTATCTTTTTTAATGAAAGCTCCATAAAACTATTGTAACAAATGATCAGCATGGCATATACATTTTACAGCATGTTTTGAGCTTTTAGAAAGTCAGTAAATTGTTGTTTTTTTTTTTTTTTACTGTAAAAGAATGTTTTAATGAAGTGCATTCCAGAAAGCTGCCCAGTAAATGCTAAGGTGATCGTTACAGTCCTTGAAAGCAGTTTTACATTATCCCCTAATCAAAATAACAAGGAAAAAAATCCCATAAAATATCCACAAGAGGGCACTCCCATCACTATGAAAAGTGTGGAGAGAGGTCTGTAGCGCATAAACATTTGCAAGTGAATTGGGTTTTGACGTAAAAGTATTGCTTCAAGTCGAATAAAGCTTTGCACTCAATATTGTGGCTTTTTTTAGGGAAAGAGTCACAAAAAAAAGTGTAGGTCTATGTATTTTTTTTAATTATTTTGAATACAGTTGGGATGGATTAAACTCATTGTAAAAGCTTTTATTGTTGTCTGTGTTCCCACTGGGGAGAGTCACCACTAATTGTCATGGAGACTTAAAGTGAAAGGCCATCCAAAATTGTCCCCAAAACATGACATTTTCCAATGGAGACAACTCTCTAAAGCCTGATACACACAATGAAATTATCAGACGAATGATCATCTTTTTTTTTTTTTGCATGCTAGTCTCATATTAAAAATGAAGTTATGAAAATTCTCGTACAACAGAATACAACTTCGGAAGTGAAAGTAGAAAAATGTTCTTCCACTTTGCATAGAGTTTAAGGTGAACCTGAAGTCTCCTAAAACATAGTAAACAGACATACTGTATACTGCCAAAGCAAGCATCTCCAGGTGCCTCCATGTTACTCTGGAACCCCTGTAAAGTGCTTGGGCACCCCAGAAATATGTTATGGAAACGTTTGCAGATGATGACTTTGCACTGCTCCCTCTTGTCCTTTATTATCTGCTAACAGGGCCACTCAATACAGTAATGAGCCAATATATAGGAGGGCACAGAAGCTGTTCATTGTTTATTTAATAGATCAGCCCAAGTATTTGGAGTACCTGGATGATCATCAAAGCAAAATGGCACATAGGTATGTTGTGGGAGTTCACCAATTCAGTTCATGCAGCCCTAAGCTCTAGTTAAGATACGGGCAGAAGGAATAACAGAAAGCAAGACCTTACCACAGATATGTAGAATAGAGCACCACTTATATCTTTAAAATTCTGTGTTTTTTTTTGCACTAACAATAGAGTTAAGAGATACTATGGAGTTAAAATAAAGTAATGGTATATTTATATATATCCTGTCAGTTTCTTTTTCTTTCCCATAGAAACGCCAAACAATTGCAGCATGGTGGAAAAGACCCTATTAATCTTGTATTTCTGCTACATCCATTAGAACAACAGGCAGGCCTAAATGGCTCTCTCATTGTCTCTGTAAGACTAGGTTCAGTTTACACATGTCCGGCTGCGGTTTGCAGTCTGGAGTCCAGTGCGGTTATGTTCACTGGGTCAGGTGCAAATATTTACTTGAATTTGCACCTAAACCGGACCTAAAATCGCACAGGACCCCTTTTAGAAACTGACCGTGGCCGCCCAAGACATGCATGAAACGGCTCCATTAAAAGCCGGTGAAATTCACGTGTTATGCGAATCGGATGCAGTCAAAAACGCATCTGATTCGCATATATGTGAACCAAGCCTTAATGCTTTCATAAGAGATAAGAAAAGCAAAAAAAGACAACACAGACATTACAGCAGAACTCTAATAGTAGGCAATCTATTTTTCTGTTTCGTAGATGTTTGCGGTCTAATCTTTAATAGTTTATCACCTACTGTCCACATTTGATAATTATAATATGCAAGCAAAAGCATTATTCACATAAAAAAATTAATTGCACAAAAAAGCCAAGGGAAGCAAAAAAGGATTGTTGGAATTTGCCATTATCTGCTTCATCTTCTCAACAAGCGCTTCTAAACTAAAGGGATACTAAACCCTTGCGTTTTTTTTACATAATCCTGATCCTTTACAGTACTGTAGTATGAATTGACTAACCCTTTCCTTCATTTCCGTTTTGAAGTGTGTTTTCTGGGGTTTCATTTTTCCCACTTCCTGTCCTTCTCCCCGATGGGTGCCACCTCCGCAGGGGCCTTCTCAAGGGGACACCCGTGCGTGCACACTCCCACCACGGGGACTACATCCTTGCGGGGAGACACTGGCTGTGTCACAGGCACGGGAGCTGCGGCCATGCATGATGCTGTAGCGCTGCCTCCTGTGCCCTTGAATGGCATGGGAATCCGGAGCTCTGGACCGCAGCCCCGCCTTTCCTCCACCCCTTATGTTTTCAGAGTATCAGCGGCCCTGAGTGTGCTACGCTCGATCAAGCAGGCAGGGAAAAGCGTCAATGCGCAATGCCGCTATGCATGACAGGATTTTTCACGGGCAATTTGTCGAGACAATGGCTGGTGTTAGCACTTCAATCATTACGGCGTCATGGTTGATATGGTGTCAGGATGATTGAAGCGCATTATTTCTATTATTACATTGTAATATAAAGTGAAAAGGTCATCTCACCATAATGCAGAATCAGTAGGAGCCCTGAGCGTGTCACTTGCCCCCCGTCGCTTATCACCAGATGCAGCATGTCACTGGCCACATAGCCTGCCACCAGATGTGGGTTGTCACCTGCCACGCTGCCTGCCACCAGATGCAGCTTGTCAACTGCCATCGTCGCCTGCCATTAGATGCAGCTTGTCACACTACCAGCCACCAGATGTGGATTGTCACTTTCCATGTCACCAGCCACCAGATGCAGCTTGTCACTTGCCACGTCGTCTGCCACCAGATGCAGCTTGTCACTTGCCACGTCACCTGCAACTAGATGTGGATTGTCACTTGCCATTCTGCCTGACACCAGATGTGGATTGTCACTTGCCACGCTGCCTGCCCCCAAATGCGGATTGTCACTTGCCACGCTGCCTGCCACCAGATGTGGATTGTCACTTGCCACACTGCCTGCCACCAGATGTGGATTGTCACTTGCCACGCTGCCTGCCCCCAAATGTGGATTGTCACTTGCCACGCTGCCTGCCACCAGATGTGGATTGTCACTTGCCACACTGCCTGCCACCAGATGTGGATTGTCACTTGCCCCGCTGCCTGCCACCAGATGTGGATGGTCACTGCATTGGTGGCAGGTCTCTGTGCAGTGGTGGGTTCACATTGAGTGCAGAAGAGTTAGATGCATCTCCGACATAGAAGCCTTGCCAGGAGAGCAGTGTGTGATGATGTCATCTCTCTGCTTCTCGCCGCACTTCTGACATTGAAGCTTCCCCGCTGTGAGGGCGGACGAGTGGAGAAGCAGGATGGGGGGGGGATAGTGTCATCTCTCTGTTCCCCTTTCACCTTCGACATTGCAGCTGCCCCGTGAGGGCAGAAGAGCAGAGAAGCAAGGCGGGCGGAGAGAGGTGTCATCTCTCTGTTTCGCGCTGCACACTTTGAGAGAGCAGCCTTCGTGGCCCGACTGCAGAGAGGCTACGGCCCGGCAGAGGGCCGCGGCCCCAGGGTTGGAGACCCCTACCATAAAGGATAAGTATAGTCTGATTTTACAGATTGCAATAATCACCAACTGCACTGCTCTGCCTGTCTAGAGCAGCTTTTTTCAACCAGAGTGCTGCTGAAACCTAGGGGTGTCGTCTGGGTTCTTCAGGGGTGCCTTAGCAAAATACCAAAAATGTGCCCCAAATTGCACAGATATTGTCAACAAGCCAGCTGGTAGATCAAGCCTGCCTTTTTGTTACACAAGGCCACGTTTTTATTGTGCGACACTACAACTTTGTGCACAATGTGGGCCAGCCACCAGTATCCTAAAACCTGATGCCATCACAGCATTTGTCCTGCCCCTCTCTGTCAGCTGAGTAAGAAGAGTAACATTGGAATACTAGTCAGTACCAGTGCGTAAAGGTGTACTTGTTTTGCCAAAATAAGTCACCTCTAATGTTGGGTGTGCTACATGTGTTGCATTATGTCAAACTGTTCGTTTAATTTTTTACATTTTAGAATGGGGTGCCTGGAGATTGTGCAGAATTTTAAAATGCCCCAAATTCCCCAAATATTGTCAATAAGCCAGCTGGTAGATCAAGCCTGCCTTTTTGTTATACAAAGCAACGGATTTTTCTTGTGCAGCATTACAACATTGGGCACAATGTGGGCCAACTACCTCATAACCAGGGCTGTGGAGTCGGAAGTCGAGGAGTCGGTGGAAATTTTGGGTACCTGGAGTCGGAGTCGGCAAATAATGCACCGACTCCTGAAGGGATTACGACCTGAAATACCTCCACAGGATGAAGTACTTTTAACCACTTACCAACCGGAAGGTTTTCCAGCTTTAGGACCAGAGCACTTTTTGCGATACGGCACTGCGTCGCTTTAACTGACAATTGCGCGGTCGTGCGACGTTGCACCCAAACAAAATTTGCGTCCTTTTTTCCCCACAAATAGAGCTTTCTTTTGGTGGTATTTGATCGCCTCTGCGTTATTTCTGATCACCGCTATAAACAAAAGAAGAGTGACCATTTTGCAAAAAAAAAACTAATTTCTTACTTTTTGCTAAAATTCAAATCCAAAAAAATATATAAAAAAACATTTTTTTTCACTGTTTTTGGCCGATTTATATAATTCCTCATATTTGTGATAAAAAAAAATCGCAATCTGCGTTTATTGATTGGTTTGCGCAAAAGTGGCCACGTTTATGAATGATGAGAATTAATTTCTGGTTTTTTTTTTTAATTTTTTACTAGTAATGGCGGCGATCTGCGATTTTTAGCGGTAATGCGATATTTCAGCGTACATGTCGGACATTTTTGACACTTTTTTGGGACCAATGGCATTTATTCAGCGATCAGAAATTTAAATGTCCACTGATTACTGTATAAATGTCATTGGCAGTGAAGGGGTTAACCTGGGGGTGGAGAGCTAGGGGTTAACTGTGTTCCCTGGGTGTGTTCTTACTGTGGGGGGGTTGGGCTAACATGGGCATGAGAGATCGAACTGATCCCAGTGACAGGGATCAGTAGATCACCCATGCCCCTACTAACAGAGCGGGGAACTGCCGGGTTTACATCGGAGGTTCCCCGTTCTTTGCCTGTGGCCGCTCATCGCGACTCGCCGGCGGACATACGCTCGAGCCGCGGGCACACTCCTCGGGAGTTCGGCTGGTGCGCGCGCCCCCTAGTGGCTGATTGCAGATCGCCGTCTTTTTACGCGATTCGCGCTCAGCATCCCGACTGCCGCCGTGAAAACACGGCGCGCGGACGGGAACTGGTTAAGCAATAGTGGTAACTCAGGATCATCTTCTTCAAGCGAAGAATTAGACTTTGATTCCTTCTTAGACAAAATGGAAGTTGCTAAAGGAAAGCGACGTCGCATAAGCGTTACAGAACCAGTAAATGTCCACATGAAAAAATTCCAACAGGAGTTTTATAAAGCACTAAAAGAAGTTGAAAAGTATGATCGCTCATCAAAACTTACTATTGAAGAAGCCATCCTTGTTTATCCAGAGATCGTTAGTGATGTGGCCAGAATAGTTACTGCAATGCCACCCACCCAAGTCAGTGTCGAAAGATTATTTTCAGCCCTAAAAATAATAAAGTCTGACTTAAGAGCCTCTATGAAAGAGGATCTGGCAGAAGCAATTCTCTTCCTTAGAACTCTACATTGAATTGATTTGCATTTGCTAAGCCTATAACTACATTTCAAGATTAATATAAACCATTTCTAGGTTTTACAGATTTTGTTTTTGGTTCATATAGATAAGCTTTGTTTTTGTTCTAAAACAACCAAATAATGTGGTTTGTATTTTTGAACTGGTAAAGTTCCTGTTCCTGATGTTTATGCCTGCTGCTACTACAGTAGACTGTTGGCTTCCCAGCCAGTAATCCTGTGGTAATGACATGTATGTTGCCTTTATTTTCCTTCAAGGAATGTATAAAATACATTTGCATATTAATACAGAGGAGTCGGAGTCGGAAGTACAAAAAACCGAGGAGTCGGAACATTTATCTACCGACTCCACAGCCCTGCTCATAACTGATGCCATCACAGCATTTGTGCCTTGGCTGAAAAAAGACTGAGAAACACTGCGCTAGATAGTTTTACTTTACAGATCATTGTAAATATCCTCTGTTTATTAGCACCCCTCAAGCAGCAAACTTTAAGGCTATAGTTTGATTTACACTGTATTTTTAGGGTTTGTTTAAAAAACTGACTTCCAGTTACCAGATAATGCTGGCAATGTGCAACAAAAATATCAAATGTCATTTTATTTACTAGTGATCCCAATATCAGCAATTAATTAATTCTGTGGTGCAATGCAAGTGTCATAGTATAAGAACGGTATGCATTCATCAAAATAATTCCTATGACAAAAAGGCCAAGCTTCAGAATGCAATTCACAATGTCGGTGCTGCTTGACCGTACCTGGAAACTAGCAAAAGTATGAAAGGATTATATAGATTAAAAAAAAGATATAGTACCTTATCTACAGGCAAAGCTTTATCACAGCTTCTCCACATTTATACATTCTGTTTCACTAAATTATATTTTCAGAGATTTTAAGCTTTTGGGAGCAAGTTTGTATTTGTACATTGTCACACTTTACAATATTTGCTGTAGACTCTTACTATCCTCTTATGACGTACTTTGTATGGATCAGAACTAGTACAATATCAAGGAAGTTGCAAATGAAATTTTTTATGACACAGAAGAAAAATAAAAACCTAAAAAAGTTATATTACTTGAAATTCAGACTCTGGTGGCAGTAAAAATATCAGAATAAAGCGTGTGTGTAGCCATAGTCACATAGACAGGGAGTAATGGGAAATCCAAAATTTTACAGTGTTGTAAACCATTCGATTGTCCCCTACACTGGTAACAACTAAGAGGAAAACTACCCTCATTTTGTAAAGATTTCCTCACGGCTTCCTGTTGGGACTCCAGCTCTGGATGTAAAGGGAAATCCTTGCAAAAAGACACAGACCGCAAAAAAATAAGTGGTTTAACCTTTCCTTACGCTATACAAAACTAAAACAACCTAACCTAACCTTTCCTATACGCTATACAATACTAAAACAACCTAACCTAACCTAACCTTTCCTATACACTATACAAAACTAAAACAACCTAACCTTTCCTATACGCTATACAAAACAGAAAATTCTGGCTATACAAACAAATTCAATGCACCTTTTCTATTGTGACATGCAGTATAAAGTTGCATAAACTACTGCATATGTACAATTTTATTGTACATATGCAATTTTATTGTATTTATATACTCGTGTGAACTAAATTCCACTGTTTTTAAAATACAATAGAGGAATTTAACAAAACTGAAGCAAATAGGATCTGGAGCAGTTGTGTATAGCATCCAGTCAGCTTCTATCTTTATCATCTTTCTTTATCATCTTCAAAGCTTAAAGTAGAAGTTCAGCCTAAAACTAACTCTAAATCTACTGGCAGCCACATTCTAATACTAATCTATCTAACCCTGTACAGCAAAAATTGCAATACATACCTTTTCTGCAGCCGATCCGGTCCAGTCTCCGGCGGAAGACACAGCCGACAATGGTATGCGAGGGTACCTAGGCACTTCTATGCCTATAGTCTCATAGCTGTATATCTGTGGTGTGAGATGTAAGGCACTTTCTCTGACTGCTAGTCTCAGGAGATGAGCGAGATTTGGTGATATCACTACTGTGCTGCTCACTGTCCCTTCTGGCTTTAGGCTCTGACATGAGGAAGCAAGGCCCCGCATCTACCAAGTTAGCCACATTCACACAGTGGAAAAGTACAGAACAAGCCAAGGTAAGTCAGAGGGGGAAAAATCAGCTTCAGGGAGAACACAGGCAATTCTGGTGACTAGTACTTTGCTTCCTGCCTGCCTTTTATTGGGCATCATTTCCAAAGTACAGTTCCTCTTTAGCTGACGTTCAATACCAGTTGTCATATATATAATGCATTTGGCATTGGCAATGTGCTCAGATTCCATTGGCTACATAGACAACAATCCTTTCATTTGTACTGTAAAACAATGGACCACTTCCAGAGAGGAAGAAAACATTGGCTAACAGTGAAAGTGCTACATATTTCCACTTTGTCTGTAAAATATGCAAAATTACTCAAAGCTGTCTCTTTCGTGAACACAAAGCAGCAGAGGCACAATGATCTATTCCACTCGTGTAAGATTGGCAAAGAAAAGAGGACTCCTCATAGTCATTATTAACAACCACAGGTCATAATTACACAATTGCAAAGGGAGGGCAGGTTGGAAGCAGCAGATGCACTTACCAAGAGTATGTTGCTTAAACTCATTAGCTGGGAAATAGCTGCATTGAAAATGAAGTCCTCGGTGAAGTAGCTGGTTACCTTAGTAACACAAACAAAAAATAATAATTTTAAAATTAATAGATGTTAACAGTAATGGGCTAATTCCTCAACATAAGTGTTTTTTATTATTTTCCTGTATGGTTTTCAGGCTTTACAAAGCAATCTTTGGTCAGAGTACAAAAGTAATGTGCAGTAACCTCAGGTTGCAAATAAATGTTAGCCGGCCATGCGAACAGCAGATTTCATTCAGTTCCTGATGAACAGGCTGAAAATTCAAGCTATGCATGGTTCTGTTGGCACCCTCCCATCAGACATACCTCCATCTGAAAATCCCCAAGAGAAAAAATGTCAATCAGACAGTGGCTGTATCCAATCAGATGCAGGCACTGTTCTGGCTCTTAGACAAGCCTGCAAGAGGTGTCGGCGATTAGCTGTGTGAGGCAGCCCCAGTCGAAAGAAATGGGGGGCTGGCAGCTCCCACAGCTAATTGCCAGGACCCCCCCCCCCCCGCTGATTTTCTTGCATCTACATGCTGTGAATGTGACATAATTCTATTTGATGCAGATGAAACCGACACTATGGAAGTTGTGTGCACCACACAAGCACAGCAACAGTGTCTGCCACCCACTGAAGTCCAAGGGGCATGTCTAAGACCGTGAGTCTTATGGGTATATATGCATGCAGGAAGTGCACATTCTACAATGCCCTTTAATGAAAATTCAGAGGCACGCAGTGGGGCGGGCAGAAGAGACAATTAAAGAGCAGTGCAGTTTTCACTAAGCACCAGATGCAGAAGCAGATGGGGTGGAAACAGGTGAGGCTGGAATACTGCATTAATACAATAAAAATAAATGGAAAACCAGCCATGTAAAAGGTGAAAGTCACACCAGTCATTGCAACGATAAATCAAAATATATAATGTTAGATGCAGCGATATATTATTGCTTAAGATTTTGATATTCTATATCATGAAAACAGTACTTAGTAACAGAACAGAATGCTATGACCAACACAGATAGCCTTTATCTCAAATACTTTTATATACTTGAAGCCCATTATGCAGTATAGGAATGTGTGTGGCAGCCAACCACTTTCTAGGAGAAGGAAAAAACACACTATTGGGCAAACAAGCCAATGATTTTATTAGCAGTTTCTAAATACTTTGGTCAACCCCTGCCAATGTGTGTATAGAAGCAAAGCTGTGTTCGGTATATTTTAATAATAAACCTACAAGCAGTAATTTCCCAGCTGCCACATGACATTATGCTGTGTCACACAATGTATTCTGTAGTCCCCAGGAGTTTCCTGATTTGTTATTAAGGTTGCTTGTTTGCAATCAGCATGAAGCGGAATCTTAAAATTTCACACACTCTAACAGAAATCTGGGGAAGTGAAAGGAAGAGACATCACATTTTAAACAGGCCAACTTATGTCAGTTTGGGATAGGGTTGAGCAACTGGCTTTTTACTTAAAATTCACAGGTGATCCCAAAAACCGCTAAAGATTGCAGATCCACCCCTGGCATTGCTAGAAGCTATTAAGCTGAGCTCAAAAGCATACAACGGTGCCATGGTTTAAATGTCAATTCTCTGTGAAGAGTCCAGCTGGGTACCCTACTGCATGCCACAAACGGTACTGCTGTGGAATAGGAGGCTTGAAGCCAACAAGTCTTCTGAAGGTAATGAAACTTTCAATCATTTAATGAACCTGGGGACAATATTGTTTAATGAACTACTTGACTTCCATTAAAGACAACAATGCATAACAGATTTAGAGTCCTTGTTTGAGCAAAAAAGATAAAACCTGATCACTATAGGCAAATAGTTCTACTTCTACTCCCACATTCTTTTTACATCTAGACTATATGTCACAAACTAGCAAAAAATCATGTATCTCCTATGTAAAAAGCACAAATATGGAAATAGCTTTTACACTGAAGGAGAACTGAAAAAATAAGGCCATAAAATAACTTGGGGAAGAGAAGGAAAAAAAAAAGAGGGGGCGTGAAAGGTTAGAGACAAAAGGGGAAGGTGTCAAGAGAAATAGCATTTCTTTGAGAATACAGCTCAGTAAGCATATCAAGAACAGGCAAGGTACAGGAGACAGATATGACAATCCTCTACTTGGCTGAATATAGCCCTTAAATGACACAGCATACTTTTGAGAGGCTAAACTTAATTTTTAGGAAGCAACAGGATACAGGGGATCAATATTTCTTCAGATCAATTATACAAACAAAGGAGGAGGATACCACATTATAGAACAACAAATGCTGATCTATAATATATCATGCTGCACTGTCCACTATCAATCATACCCAGCCATGTCCTTTTGCTTGCTATTGGCTGTAACAGCTAAGCATCCAGGGATAGTTTGCATCCAAAGTCCATCTCTTATGTACTGGTGCTATACCTTTTGACTGCTCTTTTTCACTATTTTAATCACTAAGACAAATTACAATGGAAATGGTGCATTTCAGAATGTTTTTCCATAAGAACCTTACTTTCTAGAAGGGCTCATGACAAATATAGATATGACATCAGGCTACTGGGAAAGGGGGGGGGGGGTTCTGTCCTGTACTCCAAGATAATGAATTTACAGATAATCCAAAATTCCTGTCTTAATATAAAGGACTTGTATTTTTAGATCATGGGACATATCCAAGTAATACAGTTCCTGATGAAGCTCCGATAATGAAAATAACTGGCAGAGTCTGGAATCCTGTGACATCATCACGTACCTAGAAACTAGAAATGTGAACACGGTGCCAGGCCGCTCCACACTGTGCTTCCAATGCTTGTTTACTATCCGGGACATGGCCGGATTGTAAACAAGCATTGGGAGCACAGTGAGGAGCGGTCTGGCACCGTGTTCACATTTTATATATCCACAGCGTTTTTTACTATTTTAAATGTAAGCAGGCACTTGTTACTTAATAAACATGCTGTTTTTATAACATACTACACTATGGGGGAACTCTTTTATTCCTTTGTATGACAGAGTATTAGCCCAGCTTAGACCAGTGGAGAAGTAGGCTGACCCTGGACCATCCAAGCGCATCTAGGAGGCACCCCTATGCCACCACCATTCCCTATACACCTATTAGATCTAGATGAGAAGGTGACGGCCCTAAAGGAGAGGAGGACCATCCTACAAGGATATCCGTTGAGGACTATACCCATTACGCTTTTGAGAGTTACTTGAGGTAAGAGGCCTGTGAGCCCGGGGGTCCCCAACACGTATCTCTGTTCCCCACTTGGCGGGAGGACGAAGAATTACAACCACTAATTCGGGATCACTTACACTATTTGAACTATTCATGTTATTCATTGATACACTGCACTTTCCTAAACGTATTTCACTTGGACCACTACTGTTGGACATTTAATGATATCCTGAGACTGCACTGATATTGATTTTTATATTATTGCTGTGTTATTATTTGGTTGATGTTAATTCATTGCATGTCACTTACTTTGGCAGCATGCGCAGTACCTTCACTCACTTTTACCTGCCTCAGTATTATTGTGTTTAATACCTAGTATTGCAGCAGCTGTCCCTGTCAGATAGCAGTTTCTTAGTAGCGCGAGGGTTTATTCACTTTAATTGCCACTAATTATGTATAATTTTTTAAAATAAGGCTTTTATATTCTTCTAATTAGTTTGCAATTATTAATATTATCTTTTTAAGATAATTTACACAGTTGCTTTGGGTGGGTGTGTTTTTTTTATTTATTTTTTTATAAGTGTTGGGCCTCATGCACACAGGACATTTTTTGACTGTTTTACAGCTGCTGTTTTTAGCTGCAGATGTTTTTTTCTACAGTCAATAAACCCTCCATCAAGTTATCCTATGTGTTCATGCACCCATAGGCTCTTATCAACTGTTTTTAGCAGTGCGTTTTTGAGCTGTAAAAAAACCCCCAAGACCAGAGGGTTCTCAGCTTTAAAACATTCAAACGCTCAAAAATGTCTATCCCCAACGTTTTTGATCAATTGGAATAAAAAACAAAAACGCTGGCCCTTTAAAAACGCGAAAAAACTGCGGTAATAATGCTGGTAAAAGCTGAAAATATCACTGATAAGCTACTGACGTTTTTTTTAACATCCTGTGTGCATGAAGCCTTATGGTTACTGCAGAATTTATTGCTTTATTGTACAGAACTGTCAACAGGACAACAAGAAAACAAAGGTTCAAGAACCCAAACAAAAATCACACAGGTGACAACTTAAAGCACCTTGTAGCTGAAGCTCAAATTAGCCGTGGCCTGAATATCCACCTGGAAGAACTTTGAAAACTTGTGAACAGAGGACAAGGTGGTGGCCTTGCAAATCTAAGAAGAATCTGTACCTAGATACTAGCAAGAGTCTTGCAGAGCAGTACACCATGGATATTAGATGTCCTGGGGCACACCTGAAAAGGGATAAAGGTACCTCTTGGTGCTTGCACTGTAGTCATATGTTCAACTTACTAATGTAATTTAAAGAGGTGTGACAAGGATCAAAGTGAAAGCCATTTTGGCCCATAGCTAATTGGTTACCTCAGAAACTATACAGTTCTTGGTTTGCCAAATTTTCCGGGCCTCTGCAATATCATTCCGATTAAGAAGCTTGGGATCAGGAACAACTGAAAGCTTTCGGGCTTCAATAAACTTGCTGGTTACAGCCCACACTCGAGCCTGCCATCTCTGTACCCCAGGTAATGCATCGGCTGTAATAAGAAAAAAAGAAACGGCAGAATTAAGTGCAAACAAACTATTATAATTTACTTTAAAAACTTAATTTGCACACCATTGTATAGTAAAACTTGTTGCCCTTTCCCACTGTTCTTGAGAGTTAAATGGACTGGAAACTATTTAGTAAAGCAACGTACACAACCTGCTGGAGGAAATTCTGTACTGCAACGGCAGCTCGCTTGTGCGTGGCTAGTGGGTGTGGAGCGCGCCGCTGGCGTGCTCTCGGGCCCACCGCACTCTGCAGCAGGGTGGCCACGGATCCGGTGAACTCGATGTCTGCCGGCTACCCGCGATGACCTGGCAGAGAAGAAAAATGGGGAACTGCCAATGTAAACACGCGGTTCCCCGCTCTGTCAGTGGGCATGTAAGAGATCTACTGATCCCTATCACTGGGATCAGTTAGATCTCTTATGCCCCTGGCAGCCCAGCCCCCTCACAGTTAGAACACGCCTAGGGAACACAGTTAACCCCTAGGTCCCCGCCTGCAGGTTAACCCCTTCACTGCCAATGACATTCCCACAGTAATCAGTGGATATTTAAATTTTTGATCACTGTATAAATGTCATTGGTCCCAAAAAAGTGTCAAAAATCAGCCCCAATATCGCAGTCCCGATAAAAATCGAAGATTGCCGCCATTACTAGTAAAAAAAAAAAAAAGAAATAGTAAAAAAACGTTAAAAAAAATTAATTCTCATGGTTTGTAAATGTGGCAACTTTTGCGCAAACCAATCAATAAACACCGATCGCAATTTTTTTTTACCACAAATATGAAGAAGTATATATGTCGCCCAAAACTGATGAATACATTTTTTTTTTCGATTTGTATTTTAGCAAAAAGTAAGAAATATTGTTTTTTTTTGCAAAATTTACGCTTTTTTTTTGTTTATAGCGGTGATCAGAAATGATGCAGAGGTGATCAACTACCACCAAAAGAAAGCTGTATTTGTGGGGGAAAAAAAAGGACGCAAATTTCATTTGGGTACAACGTCGCATGACCGTACAATTGCCGTTAAAGCGACGCAATCTCAAAAAGTGCTCTGGTCTTAATGTGGGAAATCCTTCCGGGGCTGAAGTGGTTAATCACCACTTTTTTTTTTAATTATATAAATGAAAATTTTAAAAATTCTTCATAAATTTAGGCCAAAATGTATTCCGCTATATTTCTTTGGTAAAAGTACACAAAAACAAGAGAATATGGTTTAGTCTGTGTGAAAGTTATAGAGTCTACAAACTATGGTATACATCTGAAATGTATCAACCATGATGTTCTGACTGCCTATCTCATTTCCTGAGGCCCTAGAAGGACAGGACAGGACAGTACAAACACCTCCAAAAAAAAAAAAAATTTTAAATTAAAAAAATAAATACAATTTTATTTTATTCCACACAGTTTTAACAAGTCACAAACAGCATGGGCATATTACAATTACACCCCAAAACCCATTCTACTACTCCTCCCAAGTATAGGGATACCCACTAAGACTTTCAGGTTTGAACTGATCATCTACCAGCCATTGTATTCTTGTCTATCACGAAAATCAACCAACACTTTATTAAAAAAAAAAAAAAAAAAAAAAAAAAACAGTTTACTGGTATGCTTTCCTCTGTATAAGTGGTAAAAGAATACAGCTTAGTGTAGCTGTAGGAGATCCCACACCTATAAGCTAAGCAAGCATAGCCTCCTCGAACATTGCTGTCATCAGGAATACCATGTTCACTGCTCAGGAAGTACAGGAGGCCGAATAAAAGAGTTCCTGTGGTTCTGGGAGTGTAGTTGTCCACAGGGGATGGCTAAGATTGTTGTTTTGCAGAAACGTAGTCAGTGAGATGTGCAGATGAGTCAGTTCAGGCAGCAGGCAAAGACTTGATCAGCAAACAGGTAAAGGATTGATACAAGCAACAGGAAGATACCTGGTCAATAAACAGACCAGGGTCAGTAAAGGTGACAGGCAGAGGTAACACTACATAGGTGTAGCAGTGATCAGGAACACTATTGCTGGCGGTGCTGGTTCTGGTGACAATGTACTGATGTAGTGGTGATCAGGAACACTGTTGATAGCTGCACTGGCTCTGGTGTGGCTAGCCTTCAGGAACATTGTTGCTGGCTGCACTGGTCTACTGTCACTGGTGTGGCAGCAATCAGGAACACTGCTGCTGGCCTACACTGGTCTGGTGACACTGAAAATGGTGTGGCAGTGATCAGGAACACTGTTGCTGGCTTACACTGGTCTGGCTAGCGATCAGGAACTCTATTGTTGACTTACACTGGTCTGGTGACACTGGGACTGGTGTGTTGGCAATCAAGAACACTGTTGTTGGCTGCACTGGTCTGCTGACACTGGGACTGATGTGGTGGCATCAGGAACACTATTGCTGGCTTACATTGGTCGGGTGAAACCCAAACTTGTGTGGCATTGATCAGGAACACTGTTGCTGGCTTACACTGGTCTGGTGACACTAGGACTGGTGTAGCAGCGATCAGGGACACTGTTGCTAGCTGCACTGGCTGTGGTGAACTGGTGTGGCAACAATCAGGAACACTGTTGCTGGCTTACATTGGTATGGTGACACTGTGACTGTTGTGGTGGTGATCAGAAACAGTGTTGCTGGCTTATACTGGTCTGGTGACACTGCGCCTGGTGTGGCAGCGATCAGGAACACTTGCTGGCTGCACTGGTCAGATGATATTGGGACTGATACAGAGATGATCAGGAACACTCTTGCTGCCTGCAAAAATGTGGGTCACTGGTGTGGTGGCTATGAGAAACACTGTTGCTGGCTGCTTGTGTGATAGTGATTAGGAACACTGTTGCTGGGTTACACTGGTTTGGTGACACTGTGCATGGTGGTGCGGTGATCAGGAACACTGTTGCTAGCTTTCACTAGTCTGGTGACATTAGGACTAGTGTGGTGGGGATTAGCAACACTGCTGCCAGCTTACACTGGTCTTGTGACATTATACTGGTGTGGCAGTAAAATACACACAAAAGAAAAAACTAGCAGGTGCGCTGATCAACAGTTTGGTATAGCCCTCCAGCTGGCTACTGGTGATAATTAGACAAGTCAAAGGCTGCTGCTGCACTCTATGGATCCTCTGGGTGGCAGGAACACATCTAGACAAAAGAAGAGAGAGTAAAGCCACCCTAGTGTAACTCGGCTTTAATATGGTAAAGTTAAAACACTACAGTGGTCAACCTTTGGTCAACCAGGAGTCGTGGACGTTCAACCTAGCTGCCCGGATCCTGGCAGCACCTCCGAGGCCATCCACCACCATGCTCGACATGCAGATCCCAATGCGCATGCGCTCGGTCCAGCCGGTGCTGTTCTCCGAGGAAACACAAACAGGATACAGGGGCGAAGAGAGTAAGGAAGTCACACAGTTACCATGACAACTTCCTCACTCTCTTCCCCCCGTATCCTGTTTGTGTGTCCTCAGAGAGCAGCGCCAGCTGGACCAGGTGCATGCGCATTAGGATCTGCATGTCGAGCATGGTGGTGGGTGGCCTTGGATGTGCTGCCAGGATCTGGGCAGCTAGGTTGAACATCCACAGCCCCTCCTTCCCCTGTCGGGATCTTGAGGTGGTTATAGGAGTGCGGCCACAGTGGAATGCATTGTAGTGTTTTTACCGTTACCATATTAAAGCCGAGTTACACTAGGGCGGCTTTGCGCTCTCTTCTTTTGTGTTTTGTCTACTGGTAGGGCAGTGATCAGGAACACTGTTGCTTGCTTACACTGATCTTTTGACACTGTACTGGTCAGTCAGGTATCACTAACACTTTGCTTCTGTGTGTGATTGAGGGTATGCATGAGTGGGAGGTTTATGTGGTTTATGTAAAACAGTCAGACGGCAAGTGGTTGAAGAGGAATTTTCCTTTTTTTTATTTTTTCTATAAAAGTCAGCAGCTACAACTGTAGCTGCTGACTTTTAAGAAATAGAAACTTACCAGCCTGTGGAGTCCAGTGCTGTCTCCCTAGAAACTGATCCTTTGCTGGTCTTCAGCTCTCCGGCGCGGTTCCTGAAGTCTCACAGCTGGCTCTCCACTGCAGATGCGCAAGGCAGAGCAGCGCCACAGAACTGGCTGTGCAACCTCCTAGGATGTATGACATGCCTCAGGAGGTTGCAGGTGGGCAACAAAACATTTGTTGGAGGAGGGTGGGGGGAGAGAAGTATGAGTGGTGCTTTACTTTTAAGTGAAAGACTGCTTTAACCACTTGCTGACCGCCCCATAGCAATTTTACTGCACCAGATCACTTATATATACGTGATGCTGCACTTCTGTCTGCAGGGGGGCACGCACACCGCCGCCAGGCCGCTTCTGCTATGATTATTCACAACAGAAGCCGATTTGCGGGTGCTGGGCACTTGATGTCCGCCAGCACCCGCTATGCAGAGACACAGAACGGAGCTCTGCCTATGTAAACAAGGCAGACTTCTGTTCTGACAGGGGGGAAAGATGGATTTTGTGTCCCTGCAAAGCTAGGACTACAATCCATCTCTTCCACTAGTAAAAGCAGCACATACAGTATACAAAAACACTGGATAGGCACACAAAATAACCCTCTGATCGCCCTAGATGTTTAATCCTTTCCCAGCCAGTGTAATTAGTACAGTGACAGTGCATATTTTTAGCACTGATCACTGTATAAGTGTCATTGGTTCCTGCAAAGTGTCAAAAGTGTCAGCTAGTGTCAGATTGTCTGCCACAATATAGCAGTCCTGCTAGAAGTCGCTGATTGCGGCCATTACTAGTATAGAAAACATGTAACGGAATACATATTGGCTTAAATGTATTAAAAATTTTGATTTTTAAAATGTTTTTATTGGATATGTTTTATAGCAGAATTTAAAAAATGTTTTTTCTTTATTTCTTTTTTTTGTTTATAGCGCAACAAAATAAAAAAAAAAACCCAGTGGTGATCAAATACCACCAAAAGAAAGCTCTATCTGTGGGGAAAAAAATGACAAATTGTATTTGGGTGCAATATTGCACATGTCCGCGCGGTTGTCAGTTAAAGTAACGCAGTGCCGTATCGCAAAAAGTGACCTGGTCATGAAGGGGGGGGGGGTAAATCTTCCGGAGGTCAAGTGGTTAATTACAGCATGACCATTACAGAGTGTGGCAGCCTACAGTTTTATTGACAAACCTGATCTTAAAAGGATAGACTTTCTTCAGGTCTAAATATCATGCACTTTGGGAACAGGCAACATCTGTCAAAATCACCAAGAATAAAAGCTCTCCCTTGAGAGCTGGGAACAGCTAAAAACAACCACTGCTAATCAGGGATTCATCAGATGGATGCTTTTGACTTGTGGAACGAAGGGAGATTGTGTGTTTCCATAACCATAAACTTTGAGATCAGGTCATGAATATTTCAGGCTCGGAACAGATGTCTGGTAGTTATAAAGCCCCACACAGTATGTAATCATAAAATCTGAGCAGGTCTGCCACACAATTCTATTTCCATTTACATGAAATACTTTATCTGCTCAAAAATACAGACCCCTGGTCAGCACAATGTGAGCAATTAAGGACCAGGGCAGAATGCTGTAATTAGTTCATACATCCATTACAAAGTTTAGTGAATATTATTAATAATCCCTGATATTTTCATGCTGAACTGGTAATTGGAAACTAAATTCGTCTTATTTTTTTAAAGGTAAAAAACAAAAGATAATGTTAAATCTTAAATCTCCACAATTTTAATATCTGATATTATCACCTTTTTTCTGCAATGTGGCATTTTATTTTCTTTATTATGCTAAGCATAAAAATCCTGTTATAGTTATAACTTTGGCTGTACTTCTGCCTCTTGGCAACACCAGCACTACAGCTATAATTGACACCAATTAGTCTTGTGTTGCCGCAACTGTGCAAGCTTGTCAACTCAAAAAACCTAACCTGTGATGACACTGCAGTTGTACGTGTCATCATGGTGAATGGCTCAAAGTATTAGGCTTCGTGCACACAGGACGTTAAAAAAAACGGCCTTAAAACGTCAGTAGCTTATCAGTGATTTTTTTCGTCTTTTTTTATCATTCTTGCGGTGGCGTTAATAAGCGTTTTTTAGCGATGGCGTCAATGAGCTTTTTTTTCTTTTTTTTAATGGATACAAAACGTCCAGTGAATGGCGTTAGTGAACGTTTTTGGGCGTTAGAGCATTTTTACAGCTGAAAAACGTCTCTCAGAACCCTCTGGTCTTGGGTTTTTTTTAACAGCCAAAAACATCACTGCTAAAAACTGTTGATAACAGCCTATGTGTGCATGAACACATAGGATAACATGATGGAGGGTTTAATGACTGTAGAAAAAAACATCAGCGGCTGCAAAAATGTCCTGTGTGCATGAGGCCTTAAAGCCATACAGCCAGGCAACTAGTATGCTCAGAAGGGAAGCCAGCAATAGCAGCCCCCGCATTTCCGAGTAAGGTTGTTTTACAGACAGCTCCCGTGTGTTTAAAGCAGGTACTTACTCTTAACATCCCATAGTATATCTTGCTCTGGAGGGGCAGCAAATAAGAGATATAGGCGAGTGGTGTCAATGCCATGCTTCTCCACCATTTCCTCAGGATCCACTCCATTGTGCTTGGATTTGCTCATCTTCTCCCATGTTACTTGCAACTTCTCCCCAGTGTCAGCATGAACTGGTTCAGCTCCTTTATACACATTAAAATACATTAGGTTGGTTTGAAATGCTTTTAGGATCACATTGATAAAAACAAGACTAGGATATGAAGTTTTTTTTTTTAAACTTACACTGAACTAAATGCCTTATTGGATTTTTTATTTTATTTCAGTTTTGATAACTGCAATTTGCATATGAATGCATTGAGCAGTATTAGCAATAATACACTGAAAATATCATGATGTTCTTTTTTCTGTTGGCTCATTTCAAGAGTATAAAAGATATTCAGATGAATAGGCATAACTATATATGTGTCAAAAGAATAAGGCTGGTTTTATCTAAGAAATAAGGTACACGAATAACCAGGGTGACACCTCCACTTTAATTTGACAACATGCAAAAAATAACGTTGCTCAAATGCCTCCTGTTCATCCTTCCATTGTTTTTCCCACAGTGGCCTCTCTAGGAGCATGTCACAATAGCAAATTTAGGGAGTGCGCACCACATAAATCAACCACTAAGACTAAGCCCAATGAGGGTGAAACTCATCAGCGGGTTGTGGCAAAGATGTGAATATACGAATGTGAGTTAGGGACCTTCGAATGTAAGTTCCTTGAGGGCAGTGGCTGTTGTGAACGTACAATATATATGCAGAGTGCTGTGTAAACTGTTGGTGCTATAGAAGTACCTGTAACAAATAAAATAAAGATAAGGGGACTGTAGCAGAAGCCTAGCAGATATGATTGACCTATGTGGTGTGCGCCATCTAATTTTGCTATTATGACACCACCTCTTTACTTGCTGCAGGCAACCATAATAGTTGTGAGTTAAGTGAATTAGTAACAGGCCTCACACAAATCCCCTGCTTCCAGCATCAGTAACAAACCCACCCTTCCATGTTTCAGTGTGCACATTCTGCCCAGAGTCACCATAATGGTAGTCCATCTCCAAATTCACTGCATGCTCTGATGGACTGCTGTTTGTAGAGAACAGTTTGCAGTCGTTCTGGGTTGCCTGTTTGTGGAGGGGTTATTATAAAGGCACCAGTCTTTTAAAATCCATGTAGATGATGCAGTAGAACAAGCTATGGGTGAAGTACAGCTCAACAGAGGCGTAAGGTCCAACAAAGTCTGTCTCTGGAAAATTTTCAGAATACAACACTTTTAACTGTGCAACAAGGACTGTTTTCTGAGGGACAGAAGATTCAGGCCACATCAAAGCCCCACTGCCACTCTACAGAGCACACAGCATGCCAGTTCATTAGATACACTCAACTTTGGGTTAGCAATCAATCTGGTTACCCTCAAATTAGTATTCTTCGCACCAGTCTGCAAACTGATCCTCACATATAATGTCTTTATTTTCTCAGTGCAATCTACTTGTGCCCCTACTACAAAGACAAAGAATTCTACTAGTAAAATAGTATTTTCCATATGGATGATTTCAGTTAGCTTACTAAGACATTTAACTTAAAAAAAAAAAAAGACGACTTGACATACAGGTTGGTACTACACTATTAACAGTTTTGTATTTTTTTGTTTTATTGATTTTTTTTTTTAAACTTTTAGTCTGTATAAAACAACAGCAATAATATGCACAGGTATCACTTGGTCATTAGTGTATGCACTTGCTGTCACCATCTTAACCACTTGCCGGCCACCCTATTTACTGCTACAGGGTGGCCGTTCTGTGCAGAATCACATATACAGTATCTCACAAAAGTGAGTACACCCCCTCACATTTTTGTAAATATTTTATTATATCTTTTCATGTGACAACACTGAAGAAATTACACTTTGCTACAATGTAAAGTAGTGACTGTACAGCTTGTATAACAGTGTAAATGTACTGTCCCCTCAAAATAACTCAACACACAGCCATTAATGTCTAAATCACTGGCAACAAAAGTGAGTACACCCCTAAGTGTCAATATTTTGTTGTTTATATCTGGAGACATGCTTGGCCAGTCCATCACCTTTACCCTCAGCTTCTTTAGCAAGGCAGTGGTCATCTTGGAGATGTGCTTGGGGTCATTATCATGTTGGAATACTACCCTGCAGCCCAGTCTCAGAAGCGGATCATGCTCTGCTTCAGTATGTCACAGTACATGTTGGCATTCATGCTTCCCTCAATGAACTGTAGCTCCCCAGTGCCGGCAGCATTCATGCAGGCCCAGCCCATCATATTCCCACCCCCATGCTTGACTGTAGGCAAGACACACTTGTCTTTGTACTCCTCACCTGGCTGATGCCACACACGCTTGACACCATCTGAACCAAATAAGTTTATCTTTGTTCCAGTAATCCATGTCCTTAGTCTGCTTGTCTTCAGCAAACTGTTTGCAGGCTTTCTTGTGCATCATCTTTAGAAGAGGCTTTCTTCTGGGACGACAGCCATACAGACCAATTTGATGCAGTATGCGGCGCATGGTCTGAGCACTGACAGGCTGACCCCCCACCCCTTCAACCTCTGCAGCATTGCTGGAAGCACTCGTACGTCTATTTCCCAAAGACAACCTCTGGATAAGACACGGAGCATGTGCACACAACTTCTTTGGTCGACCATGGCAAGGCCTGTTCTGAGTGGAACCTGTCCTGTTAAACCAATGTATGGTCTTGGCCACCGTGCTGCAGCTAAGTTTCAGGGTCTTGGAAATCTTCTTATAGCCTAGGCCATTTATGTAGAGCAATAATTATTTTTTTCAGATCCTTTGCCATGAGGTGCCACGTTGAACTTCCAGTGACCAGTATGAGAGAGTGAGAGTGATAACACCAAATTTAACACACCTGATCCCCATTCACACCTGAGACCTTGTAACACTAACAAGTCACATGACACCAGGGAGGGAAAATGGCTAATTGGGCCCAATTAGGGGTATACTCACTTTTGTTGCCAGCAGTTTAGAGATTAATGGCTGTGTGTTGAGTTATTTTGAGGAGGCAGAAAATGTACACTGTTATACAAGCTGTACACTCACTACTTTACATTGTAGCAAAGTGTCATTTCTTCAGTGTTGTCACATGAAAAGATATAATAAAATATTTACAAAAATGTAAGGGGTGTACTCACTTTTGTGAGATACTGTATTCAGTATCTCAAAAAGAGAGTACACCCCTCACATTTTTGTAAATATTTTATTATATCTTTTCAACCCTATTGAGCATCTGTGGGGCATCTTCAAACAGAAGGTAGAAAAGTGCAAGGTCTCTAACATCCAACAGCTCTGTGATGTCATCATGGAGGAGTGGCAGAGGACTCCAGTGGCAACCTGTGAGAGTTAAGGCAGTGCTGGAAAATAATGGTGGCCACACAAAATATTGACACTCTGGGCCCAATTTGGATATTTTCACTTAGGGGTGTACTCACTTTTGTTGCCAATGGTTTAGACATTAATGGCTGTGTGTTGAGTTGTTTTGAGGGGACAGCAAATTTACACTCTTATATAAGCTGTACACTCACTACTTTACATTGTAGCAAAGTGTCATTTCTTCAGTGTTGTCACATGAAAAAATATAATAAAATATTTACAAAAATGTAAGGGGTGTACTCACTTTTGTGGGATATATGTATATAGTATGTGATTCTGCACCTCTGGGTAGGGGGAACACCTCTTCGGTTGTGATTAGTCACAGCAGAAGTCGATCAGCAGGTGCCGGCCAATGGATATCCGCGGGCACCCGATGATTGCCGAGGAGACACACTGG
>BLSH010066462.1:603165-631419 GCA_018402905.1 Glandirana rugosa | reverse complement strand
TCATCATGGAGGAGTGGCAGAGGACTCCAGTGGCAACCTGTGAGAGTTAAGGCAGTGCTGGAAAATAATGGTGGCCACACAAAATATTGACACTCTGGGCCCAATTTGGATATTTTCACTTAGGGGTGTACTCACTTTTGTTGCCAATGGTTTAGACATTAATGGCTGTGTGTTGAGTTGTTTTGAGGGGACAGCAAATTTACACTCTTATATAAGCTGTACACTCACTACTTTACATTGTAGCAAAGTGTCATTTCTTCAGTGTTGTCACATGAAAAAATATAATAAAATATTTACAAAAATGTAAGGGGTGTACTCACTTTTGTGGGATATATGTATATAGTATGTGATTCTGCACCTCTGGGTAGGGGGAACACCTCTTCGGTTGTGATTAGTCACAGCAGAAGTCGATCAGCAGGGGCCGGCCAATGGATGTCTGCGGGCACCCGATGTTTGCCGAGGAGACACACTGGGTTGAGCTCTGCATATGTAAACAATGCAGAGCGCTGTCCTGTCAGTGGGGATGTGCTAGATTTTGTTTCCCTGCAAGGCAGGGAATAAAATCCAGCATGACCCTTAGTAAAAGCAGCACACTGTGTACACAAAAACATTGGTTAGGCACACATTAAACCCTTTGATTGTCCTAGATGTTTAACCCCTTCCCAGCCAGTATCATTAGTACAGTGACAGTGCATATTTTTAGCACTGATCACTGGAGTAGTGTCACTGGTTCCCACAAAGTGTAAGTTAGTGTCAGATTGTTCGCTGCAAAATTGCAGTCCCGCTATAAGTTGCTGATCGCCGCCATTACTAGTATAAAAAAAATAAATAAAAATTCCAGTGTATATATACCATAGTTTGTAGATGCTACAACTTTTGTGCAAACCAATCAATATGCGCTTACCAAAAATATGTAGCAGAATACATTATTGGCCTAAATTTATGAAGAAATTTGATTTCTAATTTTTTTTTATTGGATATGTTTTATAGCAGAAAGTAATTTTTTTTTTCAAAACACAAAAAATAAAAACCCCAGTGGTGAACAAATACCACCAAAAGAAAGCTCTATTTGTGGGGGAAAAAATGACAAATTTAATGTATGTACAGCTTTTCACACAATTGTCAGTTAAAATAACACAGTGCCACATAGCAAAAAATAGCCCGGTCATGAAGAGGGGGGGTGGGTGGATCTCTACTGACAACGGTTTGATATGTAGACCGCTCACAGTCACTTAAACCGTTATCTTTGTAAAAATTTCAGCCAGCTCTAAGTAAACCCGCCTCATCCCACCCCGGTCTGGCACCACCCCCATGCTGCCTGGCCAAGGGCACCGTGTGATACAGCTCCGCTAGGTACATCACTTTAGGTAATGACGTTCCTGGGGGGCAGTGGACACTCTCAACCGCTGCAACAAGTGACTAAAGCCTGAGGCTTTGCGGTCACATGAGAGGCAGACTTTTTACACAAAATAAGGTAGAAAAAAGCCCATTTTTAAAATTCAATTCAGCCATTTCTAGCTCATTATTATCACAATTATGGAATTTTATGTAATCACATATTGTAATGATTTGTACTGAAAAAATGTAAGCCTAACCATTTTTGCTAGGCCTGTCTAACTTTCAGTAAGGCCCCTTTCACACTGGGACCGCCCGAGCTTCAGTGGTAATCCGCCGTTAATTTAGAGGCGATCTACCGCTGTAACAGCAGCGCTATGGCGCCGCTATTTGGGCGGCAGCACAGCCCTTTTAACCCCCCCCAAAAGGGGTTAAACGGGTTAAAAGTGCCATTGCTCTGAGCTCCCGGAGCAGTGTACAGCCGCTTCGGGAGCACTGCTCATTCATTCCAATGGCAGGGGCGGTGGAGGAGCGGTGTATACACCGCTCCCCACATTCCTCTAAAATCATGCTTGCATGATTTTGTTCAACGCTGCACTAGCGCAACCCCTAAGTGAGAAAGGATCCATTGAGATGCATGAATAGTTTTTTTAGAGCATTATTTTAGCGGCAATTTTACCGCTATACCGCCTTAATAACGCCCCAGTGTGAAAGGGGCTTTACCGTTTGCACTGATCCCAGGTTCACATATGTGCAATCTCAGAGATCGCATGTGATTCGCACCCGCACAGCAGGTGCCGATCACATGCGATCTCTGAACAGTGCGAGTTCAGCCATACAGTTGTATGGCTGAACTCTCATTAGATTGGCACAAAAAAAGTGCAGGGACCTTTTTTCTCCCCCACAGTGGAATCACATTGCATGGGTGTTCTCACCCATGCGATCCGATTCATGTGCGAGTTCACAGTTCGCACTGCGATCTGTGAACAAAACTGGGGGTGTCATTAACTTTGTAATGACACCCGCAGCAGTTCGAAGAAGGCAGTGTGAACTGCCTGCGGGAGTGATGTGATGTGGGAACTGGCTCTGTAATTGCACTGGTTCCCGCATCGCTCATGTGTGAACCCAGGCTGAAACTATTAGCACACCACAAATCTGAAGACAGACAGACAGACAGAGACAGGCAACCTTTTTCTGAAGGTGATGAGAAGCGCACAAAATATTTTTCAAATTAGCCGAATTCTCATTACAAGTGTAAGAGTGCATTTAATTACCTTTCCTCTCTAAAACAATTTCCTGTATTTTCCATTAGAGGAGAGTACTTTAAAGGTTTCACATTTTCATATGGCAAATAGGGGCTCTGTTCCATCAGATAGAGTATTTATCTCTGTCATGCAAGCTGTAATCATATTCACTGTATACAGAGAGAATATTTACACATATGTCAACCTTAAAGCGTTTGTAAACCCAAAAAAAAAAATATTGATCCTGTTCCTAAAAGCATTATATACAGCACAGTGCTTGTGCTGTGTCATTTGGCCCTCTCTATCACCTGAAATACCTGGCTGATCCTGCTAGTTTCTACCTTCCCCCTGTACTTTGACCACGATATATCAGGGCTGCTGCGCCCTGACACCGTCGTCAATGTATGTGCCTCTGTCATCTGCAACTCTCCTATCTCCCTCTGTCCTCCTCCCCCCCATGTCTGTCAGCTCTCACTAGCGCTGATATGCTCCTCTCACCACTGCTTCAAAACTATCTGACCTTTATATCATCCCCTCTGTCAGATAAAAAGCTGTGTCCTAGTGCCCGTGCTTTATAAAAAATAAAAAAGTAGATTTCTACCTGTTTAATGATTACATTACTCCAGGCTCTCTGCTCCTCTCCTTCCCTCGTCCCTGGCTGACATCAGCAGGGGAATCTCAGCCCCGCCCACTGGAGATATCAGATGGGGAGAGCTGAAAGCCTGGATTCATCTCATCACTGTAAGACATCAGGGCGGCACAGTGGTGTAGTGGTTAGCACTTTCGCCTAGCAGTAAAAGGGTCACTGGTGCGAATCCCAACCATGACACTACCTGCCTGGAGTTTGCATGTTCTCCCTGTGCCTGCGTTAGTTTCCTCCGGGTACTCCAGTTTCCTCCCACAATCCAAAGACATGCTGGTAGGTTAATTGGTTCCTGCCTAAATTGGCCCCTAGTATGTATGAATGTGAGTTAGGGACCCTAGATTGTAAGCTCCTTGGGGGTAAGAATTGATGTGAATGTACAATGTATATGTAAAGCGCTGCGTAAATTGACGGCGCTATATAAGTACCTGAAATAAATAAATAAATACAGGTAGAAACCGTTTTTTTTTTTTTTTATAAAGCACAGGCACTAGGATGCAGCTTTTTATCTGACAGAGGGGATGGTATAAAGATGAGATAATGGCATAACAACCACTTTAAGGCCTCATGTTGAAAAACGTTCTAAAAACGTCAGTAGCTTTGTAGTAAGTTTTTCAGCTTTTATCAGTGTTTTGCACTAGCGGTTTTTGAGCAGTAACGTTTTTTTTTCATGGGCCAAAAATGTTGGTGAGCATTAGCGTCACCCCCCCCCCCCCCCCATGGATCTAAAACGTCCAAAAACATTGGTAAGCGGCATTTTTGCATCTTTTTGGGCATTTGAGCGTTTTTACAGCTGAAAAACATCTCTCAGAATCCACTAGTCTCGGGTTTTTTTACAGCTCAAAAACACCCCAGCCAAATACAGCTGATAACAGCTTATGTGTGCATGAAAGAATAGGATAACATGATGGGGAGTTTATTGACTGTAGAAGAAAAACTAGGATCGGGCCTATGACACCATTATTCTCTAACCCTGACTTTCAACCAGCAATGGAAGCCTCTAGCTTCTTCGGCTGGCGAAGACAAGAGGAAGTAAGACTGTCCCAGATCCTGGTGGATGGGGAGGTTCCCCCAATTAGTACAATGAGGAGGGAGAATGGAAACAAACGGATACATTACCAACAATTGGCAGCCTATATTCGTTCTTTAGAAGATCATTCCAAATTAGCAAGAACACCTACAGAATTCGAAAAAATCCTAATACAGACAGATAAGCCAGCTCATACACTGTCAAAGACATATAAAGAACTGCTCCCCAAGGACTTGGACAGAGAAGTAATATATTTAGACAAATGGGAAAAGGAGATTGGGAAGACAATATCTATATCACAGTGGGCAAAGGCGCTGACTTTGACACATAAATTGTCTCCTTCAGTTAAACTTCAGGAAAGGAACTATAAAATAATATCAAGATGGTACAGGTGTTCAATAGACTTGCGAAGGATAAGGGAGGGTGTTTTGGAGAAGTGCTGGCGATGTAAAGGGGCGGAAGGGACCATGTCACATATCTGGTATTATTGCCCAGAGGTTTTCCAACTCTGGACAGGGGTATTTGAAACATATAGAGAAATGTATAAATCTACATTACAACCAGATATACTTATAGCAATATTATCAATAATCCCTGGTTCCTTGAAGGCCATCAAAAAAGATATTCTACGACATATGTTAACAGCAACAAAAATAATCATTGCTCGCTCATGGAAAAAGGAAACGGCTCCTTCTATAACAGAATATTATACCTTGTGTACCAGAAAAACTCTATGCTTTGACCCTTCCAGGCCCTGATACATTTTATCATTTACTGACAATTGAGTTTTTTCCTCCTGTATCTCCAAAGTGGTATACACTACTTTTAATAGGTCACCTCTTCCAGCGTAAGCTTGTAGCGAGAGGCCTTAGTCTCTTCCTCAAAATCCTCCTCCTCTGAGTCCCATATTGAGGGGGGAATACTGTCTCTTTCCTCCCCAGAATCTTCTTCCACCTGCGGAACTACCTGCCGCCACGCCCTGCCGAAAGTCGCGCCCCTTAGAAGCGACATCACCCGCCGTTTCGGGGCCAGGAGCCAACATTCCAAGCCTGAAGCCATCTCGGCATGCACGCCTTAGCACACCCACGGCCTCCAGGCTCCTGGAGCATGATCCTCCCGACAGATCATCACTCCTATGAGCCCGCGGAGGAAGAAGGCACTGGAACATCCCCCTCCCGTGCTGGGCTGGTCCAAAGAAGAAAAATCAGAAGGTACTGCCAATCCCTCACGCAGCCCCCCTCTTCTAGTTCCCCAGTAGTGCTTCCACCATGGCGGAGGAAACACTAAGACTCACGGCATGGTGGAAGCGGCGGCTTTTAAAGGGGTATTGTCAAGGCAGTCGTGCTAGATCACTTCAGGGTGGCCTCTTTTGCAGGTATAGCTATGTAAAACATTAAAAATAAGTGTCTATACCAGCCTTTCTCAACCTTTCTCAACCTTTTCAACCCAGAGGAACCCTTGAAATAGTTCTCCGGTCTCGGGGAACCCCTGATAAAAATTAGAGATCTACAACTCATGATACATTAGTGTAAAGGTCAGTGGGAAGAATGGTCCTTACACTTGTGGTCATTGGAAAGAATTACCTTCTTACAGATAGCTAAAAATATCAGTGGTATCATTGGGAATTTATCTGAGAGGCAGAAATTGCTCATTGCTCAAGGAACCCCTAGCAACCTTTGGAGGAACCCTAGTTGAGAATCACTAGTCTATACTGTTTAAAATCCAATAAAATACTGTCTCACCTTGCTCTGCACACTCCCAGCTGCTCTCTATTTTTTAGGCACTGCCGAATTTGTAGAGGCCGATTCGCTGACAGCCTTAACCACTTGCCGACCAGCAGCCGTCGTTATACGGCGGCAAGTCGGCTCTCCTGCGCAAATCGTCGTAACTGTACGGCTGCTTGGACGGGCGTGCGCACCGCACGCTGCGGGAGTGTGCCCGTGGGTCGTGTGGACTTGATGTCCGCCGGCAACCCGCGATCCCCTAGTACAGAGGCAGAATGGGGATCTACTTATGTAAACAAGGCAGATGCCCGTTCTGACAGGGAACATGACAGAGATCTACTGTTCCCAGTCATTGGGAACAATGATCTCTGCCACGTCCATGCCAGCCCACCCCCCCTACAGATAGAACACACCTAGGGAACACAGATAACCCCTTGATCGCCCCGTCAACCCCTTCCCTGCCACTGTCATTTTTATAATGATCACTGCATTTTTATAGCACTGATCAATGTAATAATGTCACTGGTCCACAAAAAGTGTAATTTAGGGTAAGATTTGTCCGCCACAATGTCACAGTCCCACTAAAAAAAAAATCGCAGATCCCCACCATTACCAGTAAAAACAATAAGAAAACATAAATGTCCCTAAATCTATCCCATACTTTGTAGACGCGATAACTTTGAATATACGCTTACTGGAATTTTTTTTACCAAAAATTTGTAGCAGAATATATATCGGCCTAAACTGATAAATAATTTGTTTTATTATATACTTTTTTTTGGATATGCATTATACCAAAAATTTAAAAAAAAAAGTTTTTTTTCACAATTGTCACTCTGTTTGTTTATAGCGCAAAAAATAAAAACCGCAGAGGTGATCAAATACCACCAAAAGAAAGCTCTATTTGTGGGGGAAAAAAGGACATCAATTTTATTTGGGTACAGCATTGCACGACCGCGCAATTGTCAGTTAAAGCGACACTGTGCTGTATCGCAAAAAAAGCCTGGTCATTAAGAGCGCAAATCCTTTCGGGGCTGAAGTGGTTAAAGTGGAATTAAGCCCTCCTATCCTTCACAGTGAAGGAAGCTGCTTCTATTTGATCTGCAACTGCCATGATGCTGTACATGTGATTAGTAATGACAGCAGCCATTTGATGGTTTGACGGTTTGGTTGAGGACACAAGCAAATGTGACAATTAGCAAACCTGGCATTCCAGGAATGCAACTGTTTTTTAAAACTGTTAAATTGATGGGTTTAGTTCCGTTTTGTGATTTACTGCCTTTCAGGGGCTCTGGGCTTCAGCAAAACGACAGCCTCCAGCAATACTGGATGCAGTTTGCAGCATGCACTAATTTTGGTAACACAATTATTAACGTGGAATATATCTTGCTTGCTAAAGAACATTATTTTTTATCAAGTTGTTATGGGTAAAGTTCTGCTTTAAGATGTTAACTTGAATCCGGGCAGTATATTGGTGCAGGGTTGAAACCAATCAGTAAAGTGTTGTTGGAGGTAGAAGTTATGTATGAAAAGTATCTGCAAAGCTCACAAAAAACAAATACATTCCAGCAATATAAAAAAGGTTACAGACAGAAAGCAGACATGACAACTGAGCAAAAAAAATAAAGTCAACTATTTGAAGCTAAACATCTTAAACAGTAACAAGCTTTGTGCTGCCAGTAATGGACGGCACCCAGAAACACAGATGACTTTTATGGTAAACTGCCAGAAAATCAATCTTTCATTCTCTTTTTAACAAACATTACATGTCCTGCTATGGTTACATTATGACAAACAGACAGAAGCGTAGCATAGATACAGTAAAAGAGAAGGGTCACGGTCTCTGTGGTCTAACTTGATAGTGTGCTTGACAAAAATTCATCACATCAAAAATATCACATCTAAGGCTTCCCACAGTTCTTGTCTGTTAGAGCTAAAAGGTTAACGGCAAAACTGTGTTTGTGGAAGCTGAGGAGAGGGTTGCCTTGTATGTACTTAGTGCAGGGACATACAGCAGCAAGGATTTCATTTTTTTACGTTTTGAACAATTTATTTTTGGAGCACTGTATAGCACCTGCATATAACCTTGTAAATAGCACAAATAAACACACCACTGTTTTTCACTACATCATTGGACTGGTATTTATGTCTAACAGGTTCCCAGCCACGCGCAGTATATTTACTGATGCAGAGTGGCAGCGTCCTGCGAATCGCCATATATAAGCGAGCGGGGGCACGCCGGCGGTGGCACGCTCTCGTGCCCGCCGCACTCTGCAGGTGTGTGCCCACGGCTTGGGCGGACCTGATGTCCGCCGGCGGGCCACAATGACCTGCCAGAGAGATAGAACGGGGAATCGCCGATGTAAACAAGGCAGTTCACCGCTCTGTCAGTGGGCATGTAAGAGATCTACTGATCCCTGTCACTGGGATCAGTTAGATCTCTTATGCACATGGTAGTCCAGCTCCCTCACAGTTAGAACACGCCCAGGGAACACAGTAAACCCCTAGGTCTCCCCCTGAAGGTTAACCCCTTCACTGCCAATGACACATACAGTAATCAGTGGATATTTAAATTTTCTGATCGCTGTATAAATGTTATTGGTCCCAAAAAAGTGTCAAAAATGTCCGACATGTCCGCCCCAATATCAAAGTCCTGATAAAATTCGCAGATCACCGCCATTACCAGTGGAAAAAAAAATTGTAAAAATGCCAGAAATTAATTCTCATGGTTTTTAAATGCGGCAACTTTTGTGCAATCCAATCAATAAATGCAGATTGCGATTTTTTTTTTTACCAAAAATATGAGGAAAAATATAAATTGGCCAAAACCGAGGAATAAATTAGTTTTTTTATATATTTTTTTTTTGGATATGTATTTTAGCAAAAAGTAAGAAATATTGTTTTTTTTTATTTGCAAAATTGTCACTCTTTTTTTGTTTACAGTGGTGATCAGAAATGACGCAGAGGTGAGGTGATCGAATACCACCAAAAGAAATTTCTATTTGTGGGAAAAAAAGGACACAAATTTTGTTTGGGTACAACGTCGCACGACCACGCAATTGTCAGTTAAAGCGACGCAGTGCCGAATTGCAAAAAGTGTTCTGGTCCTAACATGGCAAATCGAGAAGAAAAAAAACCCCACTGGGACTTTAAAGGGAAACCAACTCAGTAAGAATTATACACAAAAACAAAAATTAAACATTTATTGGTTCGTTTAAAAAAAAAGAAAAAAACATTGGGATCAGGAGAGAGACATGAACAACAACAACTACAATTGGACATGTATGGGTGGTTACATACAATTGATAAGTATTCATATAAAAATATGGAAATACCGTACATAAGAACAAGGAGTATGACCACTGTGCTCTGCCTAAGACAGCAGAGAGTATCCAACGAGTTTCGAAATTAATTGCAGATCTTCCTCAGGGGTAGGTGGTCATAATATTAAAAAGTCCTCATTGGTAAGAGGCATTGGTTCATAGAGCATAAGATGTCCACAAAAATAGGTACAGGCTACCTGAGACCTTCTTCCATTCCAAAAGGAGGTGGAGAGAGGAGGTAAATAATGTGGTTCACTGAATCCTACAGAGGTGCCATGGCAAATTGCTACAGACAGGAGGAGAAACTCCTCTGTCAGGGCAGCGCTCTCATAGTGAAAGGAGTATGGGGCCCGCTGGATGACTCCAGAAAAGGCATCTAATGGGTATATCACTAAGGCAATAAGATCCAATAATACCGGATACCCAAATGGTCTCGGATCAAATGAGACTTTATGGCAAAATGGCCCATACAGGGTGGGTGGTACCGGGATAATGTGCAGCATGCAATCCCTCCTACCAAAGTGGGAGAGTGTCCATCATTCTTGGTGTCCAAAATGTCAATAATCCAGAATCATCCTGTGGAGATTAGCCCTTTCACTATGAGAGCACTGCCCTGACAGAGGAGTTTTCATCCTGTCTGTAGCAATTTGCAGGGGCACCTCTGTAGGACTCAGTGAACCACATCATTTACCTCCTCTCTTCACCTCCTTTTGGGCTGGAAGAAGGTTTCAGGTAGCCTGTACCTATTTTTGTGGACATCTTATGTTCTATGAACCAATGAGGACTTTTTAATATTATGACCACCTACCCCTGAGGAAGAGCTGCAATTAATTTCGAAATGTGTTGGATACTCTCTGCTGTCGTAGGCAGTGCACAGTGGTCATACTCCTTGTTCTTATGTATTTCCGTATTTTTATATGAATACTTATCAATTGTATGTAACCACCCGTACATGTCCAATTGTAGTTGTTGTTGTTAATGTCTCTCTCCTGATCCCAATGTTTGGATTTATTTTTTTAAAGGAACCAATAAATGTTTAATTTTTATTTTTGTGTATAATTCTTACGGAGTTGAGTTCCCTTTAAAGTCCCAGTGGGGTTTTTTTCTTCTTAAATGTAGCATTAGGGATGAATTCTGTGATCTGGAATGCAGCAACTTATCTTAACATGGGAAATCCTTCCGGGGGTGAAGTGGTTAAAAAGTTGCTAAGCCCAGGGAGCATTATACCCCCTATCTATGCCCAGCTCACATATGGTGGAGGATTGCAGGTAGTGTCAGCAAGAAACTGCTATTTAAATTGCCAGTACCTGGAGTGCCTGAACATGGTGGAGATCATAAAACAGTCGGTGTTGTCTAAGGCCCCTTTCACACGGGGGGACTCCGTCAAGCAGATCTGCCTGATCAGCGGGCGATCTCTCCACTGATCCCTGCTGAGCAGGTGGATGACAGGTCCGTACCCGCTCAGCTATAAAGAGTGGACATGGACACAGCCCCGTTCTCTATGGGGTGGTTGAATGTAAACAAACCACCTGTCTGTTTCCATCCAACTGTCAGTGGATCTGATCCACCAGATGGATGGGAACAAATCCCCATCCGTCTGTTTTTAGTGCAGCAGATCGGATGCTGGCGGGTGTCAGTGGACACATACCAGCTGACATCCACCGCTTCATATAGAACAATGGGTGGTCCGATCAGGTCCATCTGCAAAACAGATAGGCGGACCTGATCGGTCTGCGGGTGTGAAAGGGGCCTTCTGCTGCACAATAGCAAACACTTCACTGAACTGCAGGAACAAATGCAGGTGCCGTGCAAACAGATTAATGCTGTAGAAGAACAAACACAGATGCTCTTTAAAAAGTTAGTAAGTGCTGAGGAAACAGACAGAAAGGCGTTGACAGAAGTGGTGCTGACACTTGCACAGAAGTCTCTTGCAAAAGCCACAGATGTTCTCAACAGCTCCTCAGTTATCCATATAGATCACTTTCTGTACACGTTTTTGGTTAGATTTGAAAGAACTGCCAAGAGGGAAGGCTGGCCTAAAAAATAGTGAGCAGAACTGCCCCCCCCCCCCCTCCTTTACTAACCCCAGAGAGCATTATACCTTTTATCTAGCAGATAACAGATACAAAAAATTATTAGGCAGGGTTTATGGCAAGCATTGCTGAAAATTAGGAGAGCTCCATGACCTTTATGAAGACAATCTTCTGTCTCCACATAAGTGGATTATGTCATGTCTCATTTTCTGTTAATAGGCAAAACAAGATTTTTAGCCGGACAATTACCACTAAGATCAACTTCATTTCTCTTCAAATATCTTCCTGAAGATGCAACTGTAAATGTTTGTCCTTTGATGAGGCCTTGTACCAAGAGTTTCTTGAAGGGCTCCCTGTAACAAGAAATAGGAACATTAGGAAATCGATACCGCATAGATGTGCTCATTTACTAAGGCCTCATGCACTCTGCTCCTGCTAAACGGACATTTAGGAGCAGTTCCTATGTGTTATTTTATCAGTACATGTACACAGGGTTGTTTACAGTCGTTTCAAGGCAGTTGAGTTTAGAGGCATTTGTTGGAAAGCAAAAAAATGCGTTCGGGACGGACGTTCAGAGGCATTTGAAACGCTTAATGCTTGTAACAGCTTGTAAACGCTCCTAAACATGGTAACCCGCTTCTAGGAGAGTTTTGTTTAAAGACTTTTTAATTAAAAAAAAAAAAAAAAAAAAGATTCTAGACGCAAACGCGGCATGCAAGCTCGGTTTAGGCTCCATTTACACGGGGCGCTGTTTCAACCTCCCCTGAACGTTTTATCTTGAACTAAAACAAAACATCAGTTTGGCATGCCGCTTTTAGCAGTGTTTTGCTGTGTTAGCGTCTAGGAGCGTTTTTGAAATGGAGATGCCTGTAAACGAAACGCTCCTAGACATGAGTTACCACGTTTAGGCGCGTTTACAAGCTGTTTGGCGTTTCAAATGGCTCTGAACAGGCGTCTGAACCCATTTTTTTTTACATTCCAAAAAAAGCCTCTAAACTCAACTACCTGGAAACGACCTTAAATGACCTTGTGTACATGTACTGATAAGATAACAGAGGAGAGTTCAGGGGCAGCTGAAAAAAAAACGCCCAAATGCCTCTAAACGTCCATTTACCAGCAGCAGTAAATGAGGCCTAAATGGACGTTTTTAAACATCTGTTTTAGCTGTCGAGTTGAGCCGTTCAGGGGAGGTTAACCAGTTGCCGACCGCCTGCCGCAGCATGACGGCGGCAAAGTGGTTCGTTATTGCGAAACACTGTCACCTGGGAGATAGCGCGCTCAGTGTGTTCCGGGGGGGGGCAGGGAGCTGGTAGGGGGGACTCGATCTCCGCCGGCTACCCGCGATGGCCCCCCCGCAGTGAGAGAATGGAGGTCTGTGTATTTGAACATGGATCTCCGTTCTGACAGAGGGGGAAGGGATGTGATCACAGGCTCCCTGTATATGGAAGCCGTGATCATTCCCCTCCCCCTGCCAGCCCAGCCCCATACAGTTAGAACACACTGAGGGAACACAGTTAACCCTTAGAGCGCCCCCTCCAGGTTAACCCCTTCACTGCCATTGACATTTACACAGTAATCAGTGCATTTTCATAGCATTGATCGCTGTATAAACGCCAATAGTCCCAAAAAAGTGTCAAAATGGTCCGACATGTCCGCCGCAATATTGCTAAAAATCGCAGATTGCCGCCATTACTAGTAAAATATAAAAAAATAAAAATAAAAACCCCAGAAATGTATTCTCATGGATTGTAAACGCGGCAACTTTTGCACAAACCAATCAATAAACGCAGATTAGGATTTTTTTATCGAAAATATGAGGAAGAATATAAATCGACCAAAACCGATGAAAAAAATGTTTTTTTATATATTTTTTTTGATTTGTATGTTAGCAAAAAGCTTTTTTTTATTTATAGCGGTGATCAGAAATGACGCAGAGGTGATCAAATACCACCAAAAGAAAGCTCTATTTGTGGAAAAAAGGGACGCAAATTTCGTTTGGGTACAACGTTCCACGACCGCGCAATTGTCTGTTAAAGCGACACAGTGCCGAATCGCAAAAAGTGCTCTGGTCCTAAAGGGGGAAATCCTTCCGGGGCTGAAGTGGTTAAAAAAGGTTCCGTGTACATGTAGCCTAAGGCTAAACACAAGCAGAGCTCTTATACATTTCAATGAATTACATAAGATGAATGCTACAGAATCCACTTTACCCTGTCCTGTATGTTTTGTTTTTAAACTGCAAACCTTGTGCATGAAAGTTCTTCTCTAATTTAATGTGTGTGCTGTGAATTGATAATAGCAAATGAAAAATCTGTCCCAAGAAACACAACGTGTAAGGACAAGATAGGCTAAAGAATAATAAACAAATATGGGGGGAATGATCTATTAAAAGGAGAAGCATGACCCAAGCTTTTTTGGCTGTACTTCTCCAGTGAGTCACAGGAGTTTTGCACTCCTGTGACCCATTTTCAGCCGACAGCGGACTACAGCCTGCTGTCGGCTGACGTCACAGAGCTGGTCCAGGTTCTGAAAATATTCTGACCATATGGTCAGGATCCAGCCAAAACTCTGGACTGGCAGCTGGCTCAGCCTCTCATCGAGCAACTGAGAGCGTGAGCCAGCCACTCCTGCCCCCTCCACAGCCCAGCGCTGGAGCGGCAGAGCAAAGAGCCGGAGACTGACAGTCACCAGCTCACTGCTGGCTGAAGACCGAGAGCTGCGCGTTCAGCAGCATTTGATCGCTCAGTTCCCGGTCTTAGAGGCGGCGGGGGACATCTAGGTGAGTATGATTTTTTTTTTTTCCTGATTCTCTTTTAGCCCTTTCCTTGCCAAGGTCTGCTCAAACAGACCTGCTTCCACCTGGCTAGCTCAGTAATGGGCCAAATATCATGCAGCATCAGCTGGCTCAATAGAAACTGGCCGACATTTAGCCCATGTGTACGGCATCCAGTTTGAGGCTTCTAATGAAGGGGCATGACGGAAAACAGTCTGCCAATCGGCATCCGATCAGCGCTCTCAGCCAATGGTCATTCCCCTGTCCGAACACAATAGCTCAGCAGAGGAGATTGCTGTACTAACATTGCATAGTTACTTCAGTTTTTTTCATTCAGTCTGCTGGGTTGAAAAAAAAAAAAAAACTAATAGTGTGTACCAGGCTTTAACCTTATGTCCTCTACATTTCCTTCTGCTGTCATCATAAAGTAAGTATCCCCTAGACTCTCCTGACTGAATGAATAGCTGTGGACAGAGCTGATTAAGGCTCCATGCACACTGGACGCTATCTGGGCTCTTCAGCGTCGGGCAGGAGACGATGCTTACAAAACATTCTATTTGCAGTGTTTTGTAAGCAGCATTTACTGGCGTTAAGCTGCGTTTTTCGGCGTCAGCGTCTTTTTTTTTTCTTCATTGGCTTCCATTGACTGCAAAAAACGCCAGACGCCGATAAACCGGCGTTTACCGGCGTCTGGTGTTTTTTGTGGTCAGGAGAACGACTTTTGAACGCCAATTCAGAGCGTTCAGATAACACCCAAAAACGCCACTGCTGATAAAAGACAATAAACGACCATGTGTGCATGGACAAATAGGATAAAATAAAGTGGCGTTTTTGGGCTGTTAACAAAAAACGCCCAAACGACCAAAAACGGTCGTTTTTGAGATACAGTGTGCATGGAGCCTTAAAGTGTATACACCCTACCCCTAAACATGTTTCTCATGTTTACCAACTCTTCGAACAAACACAGAAGTTCTCAGTAGTTATTTCCAAGGTAAACAGAGAATATTATCCACTTATATCCCGTAGGACAGGGGTCACCAACCACTAGGCCGTGGCCTCTCTGCAGCTGGGCCACGGGTGTGGCTGGCACGAAAGAGCCAGGCGGGCAAATGAGAAAGCTGGGCGGGAGGCATGAGAAAGCCGGGTGAATGAGAGAAGCGAGCGGGCGGACGAGAGAAGCGGACGGGCAAGCAGAGATGACATTATTTCTCTCCGCCGGCCCGCATCACCGCTCTTCCGCCCTCACAGCTGGTGTTCTGTCAAGCTCTTCAATGCCGGAGGTGCGACGGGGAGTAGAGAGATGACAGCATCACTCGCCACCCACCCCGTATCACCGCTCTCCTGCCCTCACTCAGTACCCACCACTGTACAGAGGCCTGCCTCTGTGCTAAACGGACCAGTGCTGCCTCCAATGAAGTGACAATCCACATTTGGTGGCACTGGCAGGCGACGTGGCAAGTGACAATTCACATCTGGTGGCAGGCAGAGTGGCAAGTGACAATCCGCATCTGGTGACAGTCGACGTGGCAGGTGACAAGCTGCATCTGAAGACAGGTGACCTGGCAAGTGACAATTCACATCTGGTGGCACTGGCAGGCAACGTGGAAAGTGACAATTCACATCTGGTGGCAGGCAGCGTGGCAAGTGACAATCCGCAACTGGTAACAAGCGGCAATCTGCATCTGAAGGCGGGTGACGTGGGAAGTGTCAATTTTCTTCCACGCAGCCGGTCCCCGGAGCCAAATCAGTTGGGGGCTGCTGCCTTAGGACATACCTCTACGTCCTCGGGAGCAAGTGGTTATATGGCTGCAGCTACAGCTATGATCCTAGTATCAATTTTTACAGCCAACATCCAGATTTAAAATAAAAGTGATCCAAGCGACTCTACAGCTGCCTGATCACTTTTACAGGACTTGAAGGGTGGCTTAAGGGCAATTATCTGTTTCTTTTTTTTTAAACTCACGTTGGCCCAGCTTGGTTACATCTAATTATTCATATCTCACACCTGGAGGATATAGTAGCCTGATTGTGATATCATATGCCCCTCCTCTCCGACATATCCAATTAGAGAACATTCAATTAAAAAATACAAGACATTCTCTGAATGGCAGAGGTATTGTGCAAGTGACCCCCTGTGTTCAGTATACATATTGCAAGTTGGTCAAGCAGCACATGGAAGAGACCAGTGCTGACTGTATGTAGCACAGGCTACTACAGGGGATTTCTGAATTCCCAGCGGTACTCTGGATGAGAGATATGAAGAGTTAAATGTAACCATGCAGAACCAACATACGTTTTAAAAAAGAAAAGGAAATTCCTTGAGTTCAACTTTAAAGTGATACTAAAGTCTTGTTTCTTTTCCTTTAAAAATAACAAACATGTCATACAGTGGTTTTGCACAGAGCAGCCCCGATCCTCCTCTTCTCACATCGCTCGCCATCTCTCTTGGCCTATCTCTCCTGTCAAGTGCCCCTGCAGCAAGCAGCTTGCTATGAGGGCACCCGAATTGAGCCGCAGCTCTATGTGTCTATTCAGACACTGAGCCGCGGTTCGGCACTACCCCCTCTCTCTCCTGATTTGCTAACTGACTTTATTTGGCAGCAGTGGGAGCCAATGGAACCGCTGCTGTGTCTCAGCCAATCAGGAGGGAGAGTCCAGGATGGCCGAAGCACTCATGCACATTGCTGGATCGAGATAAGGCTTAGGTAAATATTAGACCTCATACACACGGGTGTTTTTTAACGCCACATTTTTGAGCATTTTTTGCAGCTCTCCATGTTATTCAATGGCCCTCTAAATGTTTTTGAGCAGTAGAGGGCATTGGCGTTAGTGAGCTGTAACTGGAATGCGGGACCAGCGCGTTCTGAGGCTGCAGCATCTTGGAGTTTTTGACGCAGAGCCGGCAAAACGCTCAATAACGTGGCTTAAAGTTGTATACACAGCGTTAAGCCTCGTCAGGCGTTCTATTCAAAATCAATGGTTCCCTATAGACTTGTGTGCTAGGGATCTTGAAGGGGAACGCAGCAAAGAATTTGTGTGGGGTCACCCCCCAAGAGCATACCAGGCTCTTTGATCTAGCATGGATTTTAAGAGGAACCCCCACGCTGAAAAAACGGCGTAAGGTCCCCCCAAAATCCATACCAGACCAGAGCTGATTTAATAAAATATTTTAAAAGGCTGTGTTTTTTTTTTGTACATTTTTTTTGCAGGTAAATGGGTACCCCATACTCATTTACATAGGGTGGGGGGCAGCATCTGGGGGCCCCCTTATTAAAGGGGGCTTTCAGATTCCGATAAGCCCCCGCCTGCAGACTCCGACAACCAACGGCCAGGATTGTGAGGAAGATGCTCTTGTCCCCATCAATGGGGACAAGGTGCTTTGGGGTGGGGGGCGCAGAGCCCCCCCGCCCCAAAGCACCCATACTCCCCTTGTTGAGGGCATGCAGCCTGGTACGGTCCGGGGGGGCGCATGCTCGTCCCCACCCCCTTTCCTGGCTTGCCAGGCTGCGTGCTCGAATAAGGGTCTGGTATGGATTTTGGGGGGGACCCTACGCCGTTTTTTCGGCTTGGGGGGGTTCCTCTTAAAATCCATGCCAGATCAAAGAGGCTGGTATGCTCCTGGGGGGGGGGGGGACTCCACGTAAATTTTTTGCGGGGGTTCCCCTACAAGATCCCTAGCACACAAGTCGCGCCGCAAGTTGGATCATCATGATCCGACTTCTGGTGCGACTTCTATTCAAATCAATGGGCTCTCATAGGGAATCATTGATTTTGAATAGAGGCAGAAAAACGCTGCTGAAAGCTAGCACAAAAAAATGTGCATTGATGTCAATGCAAAACGCTGAAAAAAAAAATAGGATTTTTTGACTTACCGTAAAATCCTTTTCTCTGAGTTCATTGACGGACGCAGCCTCTATTCTTGACATGTGGGGTTTATGCACCTTTCACTAGGAGTGGACTAGGCAGAACGTAGTTCAGCTCAAAGCAGACACAGCCTCTCCCAGGGGGCAGTCCTCACTTGGCATAACCCCTCCTGCCCTGCTCAGCAACTCAGTTCGTAACAAGCAGTACAAACTCAACAAAAGAGGGGTGGGTGCTGCGTCCGTCAATGAACTCAGAGAAAAAACATTTCCGGTAAGTCAAAAAATCCTATTTTCTCAATTGTTCATTGAGGGACGCAGCCTCTATTCTTGACATGTGGGGATGTCTCAAAGCAGTGTCACAACGAGGGGTGGGCAACAACAGTACCCAACAAAAGAGTTCTCCGGGAGGTGCCAGATGCGCCTCACACCACCGCCTGCAAAACTTTGCGGCCAAAAGCAGCATCGGAAGACACTGCAACATCAACTCTGTAAAACTTGGAAAAAGTGTACACCGAGGACCAAGTGGCCGCCTTAAACACCTGAGAAACCAACTAATCGCCCTGGTAGAGTGAGCCGTGACCAGAAAGGGAGGCTCCTGGCCCCGAACAGCATACGCACGGGTCACCATCTGTCATATCCAACTGGAAATAGTGGCCGACGAGGCTGCCATCCCCTTGTGCGGGCCATCCACCGCGACTAAATACGCCAAAACGAGGCCGTGGCTGCCAAATACACCCGCAGAGCCCTAACCACATCCAGAGAATGCAAAGCAACTTCATTAGGATGAGACGGGCACGTACACAGCGAACGGAGGACAATGTCCTCATTGATGTGAAAAGAAGAGACCACCTTCAGTAAGGACGGAGAAGGGCGCAAAACCGCCTTGTCCCTATGTATGACCAAGTACGGGGACCTACAGGACAGAGCCGCCAGCTCAGACACCCGCCTAGCGGATGTTATGGCAACCAGAAAGGCCACTTTCTGCGGAAGCAGTTGTAGGGAAATTTCCCTGATATTTTCGAAAGGAGGCTTCTGAAGCACTGAAAGGACCAGATTAAGGTCCCAAGGCGCCAAGAGCGACCGTACCCGGGGAGCGACATGACGAACCCCCTGGACAAAGGTACGGATCAAAGAATGCTTCACCAAGGGATGCTGAAAAAGAATCGTCAGGGCAGAAATCTGCCTCTTAAGCGTGCTCAATGCCAATTTGTGATCTAGGCCTTGCTGAAGGAAGGCCAGCACCGGAGCCACCGAAAAAGAACGGGGGTTCCATTCCCCCGCCTCGCACCAGGCAATGTAAGCCTTCCAGGTGCGGTGATAAATCTTACGCGAAGTGGCCTTACGTGCTTTGAGCATAGTGGGAATGACAGACTCAGAGAGTCCCCTATCTTTTAACACCCGGGACTCAATAGCCAGGCCGTTAAAGCCAGCGAGGGTAAAGCAGGGTGCAAGATGGGTCCCTGTGAAAGTAGGTCCTCGTAAAGCGGGAGCCGCCAGGGAACATCGACCACCATCCACACCACGTCGGCGTACCAAGGACGCCAAGGCCAATCTGGCGCTACCAGAATGGTTGGAATCCCTTCCGCCTCTATCCTGCGCAGCAGTCGTGGGAGTAGCGGAAATGGAGGGAAGGCATAGAGCAACCGGTACCGAGACCACGGAGCCACGAGGGCGTCCGCCACGTCTGCCAGCGGATCCCTTGTTCTGCTCACGAAGGCTGGCACCTTCCAGTTGAGCCGGGAAGCCAGGAGGTCCACGTCTGGTGTACACCACCTTTGACAAATCTGGCGGAACACCTCCAGGTGCAGGGACCACTCTCCCTGGTCCAGCCGCTGGCAACTGAGGTAGTCCACCTGCAAATTCTCGATGCCCAAGATGTGAACGGCGGAGATTGCCGGCACCTGAAGCTCTGCCCACCGCAGAATGTGGGCTACTTCTGACGTCGATGCCGCGCTTCTCGTTCCACCCTGATGGTTCACGTAAGCCACAGCCGTGGCGTTGTCTGACTGGACCCGAACAGGACGCCCGTGCAACCTCCCCGACCAGTGGGAGAGGCAGAGCCTGATTGCTCGAAGTTCCAGCACATTGATCGGGAGAAGGGACTCTTCCTGAGACCAGCGGCCCTGGGTCGACAACTGCCCCAGGACCCCCCCAGCCGTACAGGCTGGCATCCGTCGTGATCACCGTCCAGTCCATGGGAAGAAACGACTTCCCCAGCCCTAAGGCCAGGGGACCCACAGCCACCAGGCGAGGGAAACGCGAGTCCGGTGATCCAAACTGATCACCCGATCCAGGGATAGCGGAGACTTGTCCCACCGCAGCAGGATTGCCCGCTGCAGGGACCGGGTGTGACTCTGGGCATAGGGCAACGCCTCGAAGGTGGAGACCATCAGCCCCAACACCCTCATGCAAAATCTGAGAGAGGACCACCACTGGGACAGCAGGGCCCGCACCGCAACTTGGAGCGTCAAGAACCTTGGCAGCAGGGAGAAACACCTTCGCTCGCTCCGTGTCAAGGACCAAGCCCATATATTTCAAATGGCACGACGGAGTCAGCACCGACTTCGGAAGGTTGATCACCCAGCCGAAGTCCCATGGGAAACCAAGGGTGATATCCACACTGTCCTTCAAGGCTGAGGCCAACTCCGCCCGCAGGAGGAGGTCGTCGAGATATGCCACTACTGCTATGCCCCTCTGCCGCAGCAGAGCCAGCACCGGGGCTAGGAGCTTGGTGAAGACCCGATGGCTGAGGCCAGACTGAACGGAAGGGCCGCAAACTGGTAGTGGAGATCCCCTATCACAAAACGCAGAAAGCGCTGGTGGCGCGCACATATGGGCACGTGCAGATACGCGTCCTTGATGTCTAAGGAGGCAAGAAGTCTCCCTGACGAAGCCTTCTAGGTCCTTCTTGTCCCTTCTAGGCTCTGGGAGGAATGTACTCTTCCCTCCAGTGTAATCCTTGATGATCTCATTCAGGGAGGCCCCAAAGAGACGACCACCTTCAAACGGCAGGCCCGTCAGGCCCTTCTTTGACGCCTGGTCTCCTGACCAACATCTAAGCCACTGCAGACGTCTAATGACAATTGCAAACATGGACAGTTTTGACAGCATGGGAGCCATATCGAGGGCCGCATCACAGAGGTACTTGAGGCCCTGAATCAGCTGGTCCTCCATCTGCACAGGCTCCAGAGGGGCCTGGAGATCTTCCAAAGCCCGGTGCACGATGGCCGCCCATTCCGTGAGTGTCTGCGCCACCAGTGCCGGCCGCATGGCCGACCCCGCGACAAGGAACATTGCCTTGGACACCGCCTCAGTCCTCCTATCGGCCGGGTCCTTGAATGATGGAGAGCCCTCTATCGGAATAGTGGTCACTTTGTTCAGGTGAGCCACAGGCGGGTCCACCGCTGGGGAATTCCACTTCTGCAACAGGGTATCCTCAAAGGGATAACGCACAGAAAAACGTTTAGGCATGGCAAATGAACCCTGAGGTTGTTGCCACTCCTTGTAAACCAACTGATCAAAGTACGACAAATAAGGGAATATCTTAGGCGCCCGGGCCGGCCTATGCGACCCAAATGCGTACGGCGCCCCCTGTGTCGCAGTCGGGCCCAGCTTCAGCGTCTCACGGACCGCTGAGACCAATGAGCCCACCAGAGCCCGTTCACGAGCCGCAGTGGCCCCCTCAGGCTCATACTCTTCATCAGAGGGGTCCCCGAGCTCGCCTTCCGACAGCTCCAGGGGGGTCCCCGACACCACGGAGCCCCTCTCAGGCTCCGAATCCTCACCAGAGGATGGGAGAGGGGGTGGCCGTTTTCTCGCCACCCCACGGTCACGGAACGACTCCACCCGGGAGAAGAATCCCTCCAGGATGGCTGTCAAACTGTCTAATGGAACCACAGGTCCCAGCGCTCCATGGTCCCCACCGGAGACACCTGGCTGGGAAGCACCTGCTTCGGCCACCATTGCCCGCACCCCGGAAGACACCCATCGGCCAAACCGGACTGTGCATCCCACACCGCCCCTCAAGCTGTCGCACTAGGCCCCAGAGGGTCCCAGGAGGACTCACCCCACCGACCTGGGTGCTGCTGCTAGCACCGCCTGATCCGCGCCAAGAGAAACAGGACCACCCAGCCAGCCCGGTCCTAGATGTGCTGGCGGAACGTTCAACCCGCCAGCCGCCCCGCATGGAACGAGGCCCAACGCGGCCCACCCCGCGTGCAGCTAAGGGTCGGCCGTGCTGGGGAGACTCCCTGGATCTAGGATATCCAGCCTGTCACCCAGCCGGCTACTTGATTGCATTCTTCATCAGAAATCTTAAGAAAAATGAAAAAAAAAAAAGAACGGGGAACCGCAGATCCCAGCAGGGAGTCAGGTCCTACTCCTTGCACTAGGCAGAAAAAACTGAGTTGCTGAGCAGGGCAGGAGGGGTTATGTCAAGTGAGGACTGCCCCCTGGGAGGGGCTGTGTCTGCTTCCAGCTGAACTACATTCTGCCTAGTCCACCGCTAGTGAAAGGTGCATAAACCCCACATGTCAAGAATAGAGGCTGCATCCGTCAATGAATGATTGAGAAAACTGATTTTTTCCTGACGTCGGTCCCGCCGTTTTGCTTATTTTTTTGCATACACCCGTTTGTATGAGGCCTTAGGGGGGCTGCTGTACACTGAAGGTTTGTTATCTTAATGCATAGAATGCATTAAGATAAAAACCTTCTGCCTTTAGAATCACTTCAAACTGCACCAGAAAACAGATTTAAATTTAGTGGCTGCTATGGGCAGTTAGTTTTTATTACTAAGGCCCAATATATATTGATAAAGGGAAATAATAGTCTGTTTAGCAGAAAGCAATAATCTCAATGTTAACAAAAATGTGTAATTATATTTGTAAATAGGAGGCAGCCATATTTCCTCATCCATATGAAGGATCTGCTTCCTACTATTAATAGTGCTGCACAATGGTTGTACTTTACGATATTCATCTTTCAAGTGTCGGTCAGGTCTGGCTCACAGAATACAATGCACTCCCTTGGTAGCTGATATCTACAATTGATGGATGAGTTTTTGCAGGAACACAAATCCAGCTCTTGTGAATAACCTACAAATCTCTCTATAAAATACAATATTAAAACTAAAAACAGCAAGCAAATAAACACATCACTGAAAAATACTCTGAATCTTAATTTCTCTTTAACTATATGGAAAATGCGTTATGAAAAATGTTTCACAGTATCTGTCAAGCAGCGTGTCTCTGGGCAGGAGATTTGCGAATAATTTATTTTGAACATAAAATGAATTGGTAAAGGTTCTGCATGACAGTTTTCAGCTCTTTAAATAAGATGACAGCACTCAGAGCGTTCATACGTAATGAGTTTCCCTCTTACTCCGAAAATGTATTACAATGAAAATACTAGGAAACGGCCCCTGCTAAGCCCATCTCTATTAACATACACAATGCTCCCTAAATCTTTTTGGATGATTCATATCAACAGGCCATGTTTAAAAATTCAATCTGGAAGCACACTAAGTATTAAAATACATAAAATATAAGATAGACAACAGATGTATTCATTCCCATTCATCTGTAGCTTTCATTATATCTCATGTTAAGATGGCTGTGTTTCTCATTTATTTATATTTTCTAATGTTTTTCAACAATTCTATACTGCATGGTAAGCAGCTCTCTAGAAGGGTGCTGACACACAAAAGTCATCCAAAGCCATGGAATTGAAAGACTACTTTATCAAATGAACTAAAGCAGGATGGATGACGTTTGATGGCGATTAAAAAAAACAATAATACTAAAGTAGGTTTTAATCCCTACCTGAACAGGAGTTTTCTAAAGCACTGCGTATCTTAAACCATTTTTTCCCCCTCATTTGTTGCATCTCAATGCTGCTGATTTCCTACAACCTCTTTGTATCCATATCCTGTCAACATGCATGTACTCCAGCAATGACTGCATGACATTTTTTAGGGTGGGTTTTCTGATTGTGCCAACAATGGACCATGCTTGTGTAATGTGGGTTAAAAGCAGTCACTTGTAGCCTCTATCAGAAGCATGTGTAACAGTTCACCTTTGGGCACGTTACATGTTCCATCCATTTTTTAGGGTAGAACATGTAATATCTTCCCAATGCTGCAGCTGCTGCCTCCCTCCATGACAGCAGTATGGGGAGATGTTCCCTGTACTAGCTGCATGGCCGTGCAGTGCTCTGCCCACAAGGCCGCATAATTCATTCACTCAGCTCTGTGTGTAAATGAACTACAAGCCCCAACATGCGGTTGTCGGCTTGTAGGCTTGTAGTTCTCAATGAACTACCGCTCCATTGTGGAACACAGTGGTAGTTCATTGATTTTTTTCCTGTTAGTGTATCTGCCTGCCTGTACGGGATGTACGGGTACACAAATATACTGACATATCTGAAGGAGACCTGCATGGCTGATCGCTAGTGCAATTCTTTACAGGCTTCAAAAGAAAAAAATATATATACCTTTTTTTTACCTGCAAAAAAAGTGCATTAATTATTTTTTTTCTAAAAGGTGAACCTATCCTTTAATGCCCTTCATGTCAGAAGCTCTTCAGCATACATAGAGACTGATCATATGATCATTCCTATAAAAGCTTTGGAATGAGCTGTCCATGGAAAATGGGCTGGCCCTGCATCTGTGAGCTTCTGTGGACACACACTAGGTTCCTTCAGGAGGCTCTCTTCAAATTGTATATCATCTTCAATGTCCAGATGTATCATTGCTTGTATGTATCTGACCAATCAGTCTAGCCAATGTCTAAATTAGCCATTCTCAACCAGGGTTCAATGGAACCCCGGAGTTCCTCCAGAGGTTGCTAGGGGTTCCTTGATTTGTGGCTGATTGACTTTCCATTTGATGGTGCCTGCCTAGTTCCTGAACCAACGCCACTTGTCAGAGACAGCTGCCTGTAAAGGTGGCATTTTGACCACCACTAAAGGGGGTCATCTTTCCCACTGTCCACCAATGTAAGGGACATTTTTCCTACTGACCCACCGATTAATTGGTTTTAGCAGGGGTTCCCTGAGTCCTGAAAATTAAGTCAAGGGTTCTCCGGGGGGTAAAAAGGTTGAGAAAGGCTGGTCTAAGTTATTACAATGGCTTTCATGTACAAAAAAAAACTTCCCGTGGCCCCCTGTAAACAACAGAATCCAAATCATAATGTTGCTTCCACTTCTCAATAAAGTAAAACCCCTCAATTTTGTTTTAAGGGCAAAGTTCCCCACTGAATTTTGTGTCTCCCACTACACCAGGGAGCAGTTCTTGGTTTCAATACTCTCTTAAATACATCTACCTTCCTTCTAAAATACAGCCTTTGTTTCTTAACAACAAACTTTTGTCACTGGAGTGATTTCAGAATACTGACATACTGATCAAATGCAAAAATAGTTTGGAAAAAATGTAAATGTGCTGTGTGCTAGACAGGCAAGTGGAAAAGTCTTTGAAAGATCCGCATTTTCAGGCTACACTACTTGAATCAAGAGGAAAATTGATATGCAATCACTCATCTGCTTGATGAAAGTCTGCGGAAAGAATGGCCTAGGAATTATATTTAACCTGTGCTTCACCATGCCCTGGGACTGGCAGAAGTGGCTGAAGAAACGCGCGTAGTATAAGTGCATTACGGCATGCTCTTTCCCTCCAATGTACAAATCAACGGGCATCCAGAAGTCAGCTAAGGACTTATCAAATGGCCTGTGGAGGAAAAACAACAATGCTTGTAAAAAAGACTGGTTAAAAAAAATGTATTGTTTGATAAAGTTGTTCATAGTAGCTGTGTATATCAGAAATTAGGGAACATTCAGGGAAGAGTTACCTGATTAACTGGCAGTATGACAGTGACAAATACAATACAGGCAGTCCTGATATTAACTTAAACTGGCCACATGTAGTTTGACTCTCTCCCGTGATGCAGCTGGTTTCAAGACTGCTAGTCATTGTAAAAAGAGCCTACTGAACTGGCAGTGAGGACTAAAAGTGCTCTAAACTAGTCCCATTCTTTCAGAAAACTGGAAAATCCCTAGCACGGATCATGGATAACTTACTCTTTGCATCAAAGAAACTTGGAAAGGTCCTTTTATGAAGCATGCACTGAGTTAGGAAAAGTTATTAAAGGTTCAAATAAAAGTGAAACTGCAGTCAAACAGCTAAATTACAGCTAATCTACATATTATGGCCTCATGCACACGGGAAATAGAGAAAACGAGCTGTAAAAGCTAGTTCTGACGCCAGAAAAAAGTGTTAAAAATGCGATATTAGCATGCATTTTGCATTGGCCTCAATGCCGCGCTTGCTTTTAGCAGCGTTTCTCATGCCTCTATATAAAAGAAATGGTTCTCTATGGGAGCCCATTGATTTGAATAGAAGTCGCACCAGAAGTCGGATCATGATGATCCGACTTGCGGTGAAACTTTTGTGCTGAGAATCTTGAAGGGGAACCCCATGCCAATATCTTTCTCATTTTGGCGGGGGGTTCCCCTTCACCGCTGTCACAAGGGGACGGAGCCTCCAGATGACGTTATCGGGTGGCCCCACCTCATGGCTATATAAGTCATGGCACATGGCGGACCTAGCATTAGAGTGGGACAGAGCGTCGAGTCAACATCAGAGGGAGAAGACACAGAAGTACAGAGGGAGAAGACAGCGGAGAGAGGAGACCTGGCAGAAGAGGGAGAAGACAGTGCAGAGGATGAGAACCGGAGAGGGGGAGAAGACAGTGTAGAGAGGAGGAAGAAGACCCAGAGAATGAACACATCGCCGGAGGGAGAAGAAATCGGAAAATACGCTGGAGCTGCCCTAATAAATTTCTTTAAAAACCCGTGTACTGTGTTTATTTTTGAAACTTTTTTTTTTTTTAGATGAATGGGTAAGGGGTACAATGTACCCCATACTCATTCATGTAAGGTGGGGGGCCGGGATCTGGGGGCCCACTTGTTAAAGGGGGCTTCCAGATTCCAATAAGCCCCCCCCGACCGCAGACCCCGACAACCACCGGCCAGGGCTGTCGGGAAGAGGCCCTTGTCCTCATGATCATGGGGACAAGGTGCTTTGGGGTGGGTGGGGTGCAAGGCCCCCCTCCCCCAAACCATCCACCCCCATGTTGAGGGCATGTGGCCTGGTATGGTCCAGGAAGGGGGCACTTTCTCGCCCCCCCCCCCTTTCCTGACCTGCCGGGCTGCATGCTTGGATAAGGGTCTGGTATGGATCTTAGGGGGGACCCCAGTGCCATCTTTTTGGGCATGGGGGTTCCCCTTAAAACCCATACCAGACCGAAGGGTCTGGTATCGTCCTGGGGGGGGGAACCCTACGCCAATTTTTTAAAAAATTTTGCGGGGGGGTTCCCCTTCAAGATCCTCAGCACACAAATCACACTGCAAGTCAGATCATCATGATCCGACTTCTGGTGTGACTTCTATTCAAATCAATGGGCTCCCATAGGAACCCATTGATTTAGAATAGAGGCTGTATCCACCGTTGAGCCGCGGTTAGCAGCTTTTACCGGCATCAGGCGTTTTTACAGCTCTAGCGCCGATCATCAGAATGCGCTGGTTGTGGGGTTTTTTTTGGAGCTTAAAAACGCCTATGCCTATTACAGCTCCTAAACGCCTGTGTGTGCATGAGGCCATAGAATAACATAGAGAGGTGTTTTTAACCACTTGCCGACCGCCAACCGCAGGTTGACGGCGACAAAGTGGCTCGATAACGCAAACCGCCGTCATACGACGGCGGCTGCGAGATCGCGCACTGTGAGCGCGCGCCACCAGAGGCGCGCCCGCTTGCTCACTGTGTTCGGGGAGGGCCAGGGAGCGGGTGCGGCGGACTGGATCGCCGCCGGCTTCCCGCGATGCCCCCCCCGCACTGAAAGAAGGGAGGTCCGTGTAAGTAAACACAGACCTCCGTTCTGTGAGAGGGGGAAGGGCTGTGATCACAGCCTTCCTCTACATGGAAGCTGTGCGAGTGTCACGCGCTAGAGCGTCGGCGGCAGCATACTGCCGCCAAACGCAATAGCTCGGTGAAACAGCGGCAGTTGGACGCCAACCGCCAGCCGTTCACCAATTTTTGTGGAGAGATACAATAAGATACCGGAGTACGTGTGTGTCCGCAAATCCTCGACATTATCCGTATCCGCAAAAATTCGAGGTTTTTTTTGGGGTGTTGGTCGCGTAAGACTACTAGCCGCGATCTCGACATTTTTGCGGACTACGGCCATTTTCGACGATTGGCGCCGAGTTGCCACCTATGTCGGAGATAAGATTTAGTTACC
>BLSH010066462.1:573084-592318 GCA_018402905.1 Glandirana rugosa | reverse complement strand
GTAAGTATTTCATAATATGTTAGTATGCGATGCATACTAACATATTATGCGATTTTCTTGCAGGCTTTTTTTTTATTTTTATTTTGGTCAGCGGGTTTACTACCGCTTTAAGAGCATTGGGCGGAAGCGACTTGTGACGTCGCTTCCGCCCAGCCTTGTTATGGAGCCGGGTGAGTGGCTTCAGCCGCTCACTCGGCACACGGACACTGCAGGGATAGGACCCGATCATCTCCGCCGCTGCCGGCGGGTCCGGTAAGCGGCGGAGATGACCGGAAAGCGGCGGGAGGGGGGGGGCACCTCTCCCGCCGCTGATAAAAGTGATCTTGCGGCGAATCCGCCGCTAAGATCACTTTTATCTTGCAGGGAATCGCCTGCAGAAAAAAATGATACCGGGGTTATGGTAGCTATCTGCTACCATAACAACGGTATCCCACTTCAAAGTGGCCGCCGTCAAACGACGTACGGCGGTCCGGAAGTGGTTAAGTGACCGTGCTGGCTTAACGGACCCACAAACGTAGGTAGTCCGAAGGCTCCAGCTCACCACTTGAGAGCTCCACGGGGGTCCCTGTGACCACCAAGCACCTTTCCGGTTCAGAGTCCTCCCCAGAAGAGGGAGGGGGTGGACGCTTTTTAGTTACCCCCTTGGCACGGCTCGGTACCCCCACAGTGCAGCCTCATCAACACCCTACAGAGCGACCGGGCAATGCCCAGAAGGACTGTGCCCTCCGACCCCCCTGGGATAATCAGCTATACTTGCTGTTTGCCCTTCTGCGTCATGTCCCAGTTGGAGCGCAGCCCGCCACTTATACTGCGCTGTAATGCCGCTGTGCTGTCCAAATTCATGGATCACCAAAAAAAATTGTACGCTGAACGAACTGCTGGAGGCCCAAGTCGAAGCAAACCAGGCCGCCAAAGCAGTCACCAGAGGCCAAACAGCACACTCTCGGCTACGGCAACGAACGATCGTGGCTACGGCAACGAACAATCGTGGCTACTGCAATGAACGATCGTGGCGACTGCAACGAACGATCGCTAGCAAAAATGGTGGCGATCCGCCGCAAAATGGTGGCGGATCGCTACATGGTGGCTGCGAGGGCGGGGATGCGGTGCGGGGGAGGGAGCCGGTAGGGAGGGGGAGCCCAGGCAGGATCCATTAAAAAAATGTGGCCCTGAAACCCTCCACCGGACCTGGTACCGCAATTCGCCCCCCCACCCTCCGCTCCCCTGGAAGGGGGGGGGGGGTCACTCGCCAATCTGACGGGCGCAGACTTTTCTCCCCTCAGAGGGGAGGGATGCTGCAGGCCAAAACGGTGTCTCTGGACGCGAGGGCAGCTCGGTCTCTTAAACGCAAGTGGTGTTTAACCACTGGCCCACCTGCACGGAACGGGTACGATGCGGCGGACCCTGCCTAAGCTAAGGGTTAGCTCGCATCAGTCGGCTGCGCTGGGGAAAGTACAGGATTCTAGATATCCTCCATGCCCCAGCTGGCTTCTCGATAGCAGTGTTCATCAGAAGTCTTGAAAAAAATAAAAAAGCGGTAGCAAAAAAGATGAACCGCAGGTCCCATCAGGGAGCCAGGTCTAACTCCTTGCACTAGGCATTAAAAACTGATATGCTATGCACTTCAGGGGGATTACATGCTGAAGTGAGGACAGTCCCCTGGGAGGGGACAGCCTATCCTTTTGCTTTTTTGCCTAATCAACTCCTAGTAGGATGAGCATAAACCCACATGTCAAGGAAGAGCTGCGTCTGTCAGTGAACGTAAGAGAAATGGCACTGGCAGACAAGTGGTCAAGTGACTGCTTTACAAAAGCTTGCACTAATGTTCACTGCTGCTTTGTTTTATGTGGGTACAAAACATCCTGACATCCATGTCTTACAGCATAACTAAAAAAAATGAGCAAGACTGTTAGCTGATATCAGCTGAATGACATTATTTGTTCCATTAGCTATGAAAGTGGAAAGCTGCAAGCCATGTTTTATTTGTACCAGGCAGTTGTTACAAATCACACATCTCTTCCTTTGAAAGCAGATGAAAGCTCACCCTGAGCAGACTGCAAGAGTGGCACAAAAATCAGTCTTAAAAGAGAACCCTGTTTCCTATGTAGTATTACTGGTTCTATTCGCAAAGCTAGTGAAAATGGCAGTTTCTAAGTATCCCGATATTTTCTTCCTCAAGTCCAATCCTCCAGGTAATATATACATTGCTGCAGTACCTAACTTTGAAGAACATCCTGATACACTTTCATGAAAGACACAATATGAAAAAGGAAAGGGATAAGCCACATCTCAGAAGAAATTCAGAAAAATAAGCAAGGTAGCTCTACTGTAAATTCGAAAATGATGCATGAAATATGTTGGGTTCTTTTACCTGGGACACTTGCAGTTTATCCAGTCTGTTACAGCTGATAAAGGAGACGAGCCCTTCCCTGTGAAGGAAGTCACTTTGGGAAGGAGCACAGGTAAGTCTCCATATGGCACAGGGACAGTGCCACACGATTCGCAGTGGATGATGGGGATGGGTGTTCCCCAGTAACGTTGTCTTGATATGAGCCAGTCCCTTAGCTTGTCACTGGTTAGATGTCCACCAACCCCCTTGTCCTGGGCTTGTTGGGTTATAGCACAAAATGCTTCATCTCTAAGCATTCCTGTGAACTGAAAATAATCAACACACCATAGTATATTAGACTTGATAATACAAGGAAGATGTCCATGTGAAAATGTATGAAGTCTTAGGGCTGATTCACACTAGACCGCGCACATTCTGGTTTTGACAGCCCAATCATTTCAGTGGGCTGCCAAATGCACAGGAATGCACAAAAACGTAGTGCAGGAGCTATTTTTTTACAAATCGTGCCCCAGCAAACCGCATGGTAATGCATTTGGTTACGTAGATGCTTTTGGTGTGCCATTAACAATTGATGTCCCCCATGCGTCTAGCAAGGGCAGCGCGCCTTTTTGGTGTGAATGGACCCTAAATCATAAAATATAATGAATAGGTCTTATTAAACCCAAAAACAAAATTGTAATATATTAGAGCTCATTAATCCTAAATGTGGTTGCTGCATTAATTTACTTTTTTTCACCTGGTGCGGCTAGTAACAACCTTCCTTTGTTTCTCTGAGAAGCAATTGAGATACCTTTGGACAGAAACATTGTCAATCTGGGGAGCGGGTAGAGTTAAATACAATGAAAATAAAACCAAAAACTTTAAAGTGCACTCAAAATACTTGTAACTATAGAAAAATATAAAAAAAGATCTTGTGGAAAGTAAGCTAAAAAAAACAGTCCATCAGAAAAAAAAAGTTCATGTCCAGGTGGATTAAACCACAAATCCTTAATCTAGGTATTAGAATCATCAACCTCTTGCTGCCTTTGTTGCTGTTCCTCACAAAATTGTATATCGTTTGTAGATTTCTCCAAACAAACAAGAAGAGAACATACTAAGAGCCGCTTCACACTACAGCGACTTGGGATCAGACTTGTGTCGCCCCAAGTTGCTTGACATCTGAAATCCCATTGAAGTGAATGAGAGCCATCTTAATGTACACGACTAGTCACTCCGACTTTAGAAAAGGTTCCTGTACTACTTCAAGGCGACTTCTATCCGACTTGTGCCCATAGAATTCAAAGGAAGTCGCCTCCAAGTCGGATCCCCATCTATATTGAAGCGATTTAACAGGAAAAAGAAAATAATTTACCCAGGTAAAAGGAATGAAGTCAGAAGAGCTATATTCTCTGATTGGCCACAGGCAAAGTCAACTGGCATGGAGGTCGCTTTAAGTCACGTTGTAAGTCGCCCAAAGTTACGCTGACGTCACCTTAAAGTCGTGTTCAAATCGACTACAAAATCACACCTGAAGTCGTTTCGCCCCTGTGTGAACCAGCTCTAAGTGCCGTAGAGTTAAAGACTTAAATATTAAACATTTTAACTCTACTACACTTTTTATGTGTTGGTCATGTTTGTTTGTATGTTAGTGTTAGATGCACTAGCAGTTTTAGATGGATTTGACCAACCTGTTGGTTGAACGAAAAAAAAGGACTGAATTCCCCCATTCACACATTCGAGGTGGATGGAGGAATCCTCCCTGCGTGCTGAGCCTTTGTATTCTGACAGTGGGGAGACTTCCCCACTGTCAGAATACACTGATCAGTGCTGCCAGCTAAAGCCAGCTGCACTGATCAAGTGGCAAACACCTGACAGGGCGGTTGTACAGAAGTCGATCGGTAGAACATTCTGTACAACCAGGTTCTGTACACCACCCTGCCCATAAATGGATCGAAATTCAGCCAGAAGATTATCTAATATTGCCTGGATTAGCTGTTCAGCTTTCAGTGCCACCTGCATACTTACTGGGCAATGAAGCAGTAGTGTGAAGAGCCTGATTCAGGGCCCATTCACACTATAACACAACGTGTTGCACTTCATGCATTTTGTGCATTGAGACACACACTGCATTGGACAAACTATTCAAAATAAAAAGGCTGTTAATATTAGAAATGCCTTTGTATTTGTCAAGACTCTATTAAAGTGTATATACGATGTCTGTCTGGAAAAAGTTTAGCCATTGTTAATATAACGAGAACGGCTTGCTCGACATCGACCTGGAAGTCAAGGACTGTGGACAGGAGTACACATGCGTGAACAATGACGACTTCGCTTAACTAAACACCAGTGAATAAACAGGTGTACTGTGTGGCTGTCGCAATCAAATCAATTGAGAGGGTAGAGCAAAAAATCTGCAAAAAATGTTGCATAAAGCCTGAACATTCCTCCACCGAAAATATTTGGAGGATTTAGAAGGCTTCGGGGGACGATGCAATGAGTGCAGCACAAATACAAGTGTGGCACAAATTCTTTAAAGATGGTTGAGTATCTGTTGAAAGTGATCCACGTTCTGGAAGGCCTGCAACAAGGAGAACGCCTGAGAATGTTGAACTTGTACAGGCCACATTCCACTAAGTTTGGCGACTAGAACGAGAACTAGAAGCTGATCTGAGGATTCCAAAAACGACTGTGTACGAGATTTTGATGCAGAATCTTGGCATGAAAAGTGTCATGGCAAAATGCGTTCCATGTCTTCTGCTACCAGAGCAGAAGGAACATTGCACTGCAGTTGCTAATTTCTTGCTTCAAACCGGTACCACAGAACCAAATATCCTCGAGGTCATAACAGGAGATGAATCATGGGTCTGCAGCTATAATGCAGAAACGAGGCCCAGTCATTCTAGTGGAAGTTGTATATTTGAAGAGGACTATATACAATATTTCTGGTATCTCACATCTGCTTCAATAGATGTCTCTTTTTTTTCATATTACATGGTTGGATACTTCCCAGGCAGACCCCATAAACCCTAGCAAAGAACTTTAATTATTTACTCCCTTTTGGTCTGTTAACCCCTTGCCGCCGCTGCTCCTGGCCCTTTAAGTGGATCTAAATGCCGGGAGGCAGATGTAGGCTAACAGATCTTGTGGCTGCTGTGATTGGCTGCCATATCGATCACAGGATCAGAAGCTTCTGATCACAACTGTGCAGCTGGTGCTGCCCATGACATCTTAGTTACTGTTGAACGTACTATTGTACGTGTTGGGAGAAAAGCCATTACTCATGGACGCATCAACGTCAAACCCACCTGCCCAGAGGTCCAATATATGCATAAAGCTGGCAGGAACAGGTTATATATAGCATTGAATGCATTTTGTTCTATCTGTTTGATGGGCACAAAAAAAAAAAAAATATATATATATATATATATATATATACTGTTGATACAGCCAGAATTGTTTTAGGCTGAACTGCACTCTTATCAGATAGCTATGTTCATAGTTTTCCCTGTGAACTATAGCACTCTCCCCACATTATTGGTAAAATGAGAGGGGGGGTCTACTGGAGTCCTAACAAACTTCCTATCCTAGGGTGACATTGCATCTTCTCCACAGTTATAGAACAATAAATTTGTTCTGTTACCTTAAAGCTGGCCAAACACAAAGCAAAATTTGCCCTCCTGCCTCACATACAATACTTCAACTGCAAAATCAAGGTAGCTGGGAGAAAAAATGTTGGTCAAATAGCACCTACATCCAAACAGATGCAGGGACTGCTTAGATAGTCTGACAGCTGCTGGTGCCAGCTGTCAGAATACAAAGTCGCAGTGGGAGATCCATCCATTCAGCAATCTGTATGGTTTATTGTGGATAGAGAAATCTGTATGTTTGGCCTGCTTATTCACAGGATCATTATGTGAAAATATAGGGAAAAAATCCTGAAAAAAATAAATAAATAAAAGCAGCCACCACATCTGAATTCCCATTAAATTATGTTATTTTTTTTAGTTTTTACACAAATTAAAAGATGTCACATTTTATTACAAAATGTTTTGCCTCCACTGCCAACTGGAGATAGCAGTGCTGCTAGCGGTCAGATCAGGATATCACTGTCAGCTCAAGTCCATATTAAAGATCGAGAATCAGTGTGGTTTCTGATCATGTGAACATGAGATTTCATAGTCAACAAACCTGTTCATGACCCAGCTGTCGTATTTCTTTTTGCATGGACTACCCCCCACTTCAGTCATGCTTTCTGATGACTACCTAAGAAAACAGCACCAGTTTTACCGTAGCAAAGAAACTGAGCAAAGTTCAGACCAACTGTAGTTACCATGCAGAGATAAGGCCAAACCCAAATAATTACAAAATACAACTCCCATTGCATACTGTTAGCAAATGATGTTCCCAAAGTACCAGACTTACCCTTCCTGAATTTATTATTCTCTCAGTGCCATCGCTAAGATTTTTGGTAACCCTTGTATAAGTCAAACCCAACTTGTCTGCCAAAATGCCATCTTCCAAGTTTGTGCTTGGAATACCTGTCAATACAAAACTCAGAGTTTCTAAAGCATACAATATTTAATTACCAGCTAAACAAAGTAAAATCATATCTGAGATGTTTCCTCTTACAGTGCTTGTCATAATCATTTCTTCATCCTTATTCTGATAAGCAGTGACACAGTACAGATTAATGCACTATGGGTACAATTAGGACAAAAGAACGACTTTATATCTTCGTTCATTTTAGGGCTTTGTTTATATACATAAATTCAGTTCTGGCATTTAGTTAATAATGGTGAAATCAAAAGTGCGGCACACTAATCTCTAGTAACTAATCACATTAGCTTTCACCTCAAATAAACAGAAATTCTATCACCTGAACAGCTGCTGTGAACTACAGTAAGTTTTCCGTCGTTTTTACAGTTATAAAATAAACTCTGCAATAGTGCAAACTGCAGTAAAGTACAGCTGCCCAAAATAATTATTGATTTGTATTATTATTGTACAGTATTTATATAGCGCCAACAGTTTTGCGCAGCGCTTTACAATACAAAGAGAGACAATACAGCAACAATACAATTCAAAACAAGAGGTTTAGAGGGGCCCTGCTCCTGTGAGCTTACAATCTAAGAGATCAGTATATGGCAGTCAGAACAGTTGTGTGCCTATTGGTTTGTAGGGGTTACATTTTAAATACTGCTCTCTGCCTTATCAAATGATGGCCTCCAAGTCTTATTTATTTATAAATCCTCTCTTTTCTGAGTGGGTAATTTCTTTTTGTAGTTATTCTATTCTAACAAATTTCAGAGCCAATGACCAAGTACAAAGGCTTGTCATGAGTCCCTGCCTACAGAAGAGCTAACAATCTAAGAGGGTCGAATTTGAGTGGAGGATGGTTCATTTACCACTATTTTTTTGGGCTGTGGTAGGAAACTAGGACATCTTGAGGAACCCCCTTGCAAATAAGGCCATATAAATACACATGGATATAGTGTTCTTTGTGGGAAATGAACCTAAGACCTTTGGTACTGTTTCCAGTGCTTGTATTAAAGACAGAAAATGCCTAATAGGTAAGAAACAAGTAGCCATGGAAAGTAAAAAAAAAGTACATCGTATCTTAAGTCAATTTATTAAACTTACCAATTTTACTGTCTAGATAACCCTCAAATTCATTTTTTTCAGAGATGATGATTGGTAGCTCTTGCTTAGTAAATAAATTTATTGCCGATACACGAGTGAGGCAATCTGCGTTTACAACACAAAGAGACAAATTAAACATAAATGGGTTGATTTCTCACACACATTTTTACATAGTGCTTACTAGCTATAGCATGATTCCTCCCTTATGCATTGTCTATTTAACCATTTTATTAAAGCATAAAGAAATAGGAGTTTTCTACTTTTCTTCTATATACCAAACTGTCCAATAGTAACGTCCAACTGTCACTATACCACTGCACAATTACAACCCAAATTCCAAAAAAAGTTAGGACTCTGTGTACAATCTACATAAAAATAGAATGCAATGATTATAAACCCATATTTTATTCACAATAGCAAACAGAAAACATCAAATGTTTAAACTGAGAAAATGTACAATTTTACATAAAAAATAAGGTAATTTTGAACTTGATGGCAGCGACACATCGCAAAAAAGTTCGAACAGGGTCATGTTTATTGGATGTATAAAACCCTCAGAGCTCACTCTGTCCAAATGGAACCACAGGTGATGCTGCTCTCCTGAGCGGGGAAACTCCAAAACACTAGAAATGGAGGGCGCAAACGCCTAGTGCATTACCTTTGACGCCTTTAAAATGTTTATTAAAAACAAGCCAAAGACATACTCACAAACGGAAATGAAACAAAGTGCATAACACAAATGGTGTGTGTCTGAGGAAGGGGACTTGTCTCCTGAAACGCATCAGCTGTCCGAGGCAGAGCAGTGCCCCTCCTGAAGCTGGAGACACACACCATTTGTGTTATGCACTTTGTTTCATTTCCATTTGTGATTATGTCTCTGGCTTGTTTTTAATAAACATTTTAAAGGTGTCAAAGGTAATGCACTAAGCGTTTGTGCCCTCCTTTTCTTCATGTTTATTGGTGTAGTATCCACTCTTCTTTTAACAAAACTCTGTAAACATCTGGGAACTGAGGAGACCAGTTGCTGGAGTTTTGGGAAAGGAAAGTTGTCACATTTTTGTCTGATATAGGATTTTAACCGCTTCTTTGTTGTATTTTTCGTTTCAAGATGCGCCAAATATTTTCACTTGGTGAAAGGTCTGGACTGTAGGCAGGACAGTAAAGGACTCTTCTACTACAAAGCCATGCTGTTGTCATAGATGCAGTATGCAGTTTAGCATTGTCCTACCCAAATATAAAAGGCCTTCCCTGTATAAGACGTCGTCTGGAAGGGAACATGCACTTCTACAAAACCTGGATATATTTTTCAGCATTGATGGTGTCTTTCTAGATGTGCAAGCTTACATACACTAATGCATCCCCATACCATCAGAGATGCAGGCTATTAACCACTTGCTGACCGCCGTCTGACGGCGACAGAGTGGCTCGTTATCGCAAATCACCGTCATATGACGGTGGCTGCGATAACTAGTGCTGTGAGCATGCGTGCGCCGCCGGAGGTGCGCTCACTGTGTCCAAGGGGGGGGGGGGCAGGGAACGGGTAGGGCGGACTTGATCGCAGTGAGAAAACGGAGGTCCGTGTAAGTAAACACGGATCTCCGTTCTCATAGAGGGGGAAGGGCGGTGATAACAGGCTTCCTCTATATGGAAGCCATGATCATCCCTTTTCCCCAGGCAGGACACTCCCAGGGAACACAGTTAACCCTTAGACTGCCCCCTGCAGGTTAACCCCTTCACTGCCAATGATATTTAAACAGTAATCAGTGCATTTTTATAGCACTGATCGCTGTATAAATGCCAATGGTCCCCAAAAAGTGTCAAAATGGTCCGACATGTCTGCTGCAATATCGCAGTACCGCTAAAAATCGCAGATCGCCATCATTACTAGTAAAAAAAAAAAACCCCAGAAATGAATTCTCATCGTCCGTAAACGCGGCAACTTTTGCGCAAACCAATCAATAAACGCCAATTGCGTTTTTTTTTTTTACCAAAAATATGAGGAAGAATCTAAATCGGCTAAAACCGATGGAAAAAAATGTTTTTTTTATTTTTTGGATTTCTATTTGAGCAAAAAGTAAATTTGGGTTTTTTTGCAAAATTGTCGCTCTTCTTTTGTTTATAGCGGCGATCAAAAATGACGCAGAGGTGATCAAATACCACCAAAAGAAAGCTCTATTTGTTGGGAAAAAAAGGATGCACATTTCGTTTGGGTAAAACGTCGCACGATCGTGCAATTGTCAGTTAAAGCGACGCAGTGCCGAATCGCAAAAAGTGCTCTGGTCCTAAAGTGGGAAATCCTTCCGGGGCTGAAGTGGTTAAACAGAGTGCTGATACAGGCTGGCAGGCCCCTCTTCTTTTTAGTCTGGAGGACATGGGGCCCATGGTTGCCAAAAGGAATGTAAAATTTCAATTCTGACCACAGAACAGTTTTGCAGTCTGCAACAGAATATTTTAAATGAGCTTTGGCCAACAGAAGATGGCAGCGTTTGTGGATCATGATTAGATATGGCTTCCTCTTTGCATGATAGAGCGCTACCTTGCATTTCTGGATAGCACAATGAACTGTGCTCATAATAGAGCTGCACGATTCAGGCCAAAATGAGGATCACGATTTGTTTGCTTAGAATAAAGATCACGATTCTCACGGCATAACATCATCTTTAATAGTATACAAAATAATTGGGTTAACTTCACTGTTTAGTTTTTTTTAAATTCATGAACATGTCATTTTTCCCAAAAAAAATTGCATTTGAAAGACTGTGTGACAAAATATTGCAACGATCATCATTTTATTCTCTAGGGTTCTTATAAAAAAATATATAATATTTGGAGTCCTAAGTAGTTTTCCAGCAAAAAAATTATGATTTTAACTTGAAATCAACAAGTGCCAGAAAAAAGTTTGGTCTTTAAGTGGTTAAACTGATTTAATTTACAGACTGAAGTTAATTCCCTGATCTTAAAACAAAGCTTTACAATGTTTATAGTTAGCTCACAAACTTGGCAGACTGCCTGGAATGTTTTGAAACTTGGCAGACTGCCTGTTTTTTTTTGACAGCTCTGACTGGCTCTGCACTTGTCACATAGAATCAAGGAAACGTTGGGTTGAGATTATGAGGGGGGTTGAATCGAGATCACGATCTTTTAACAATTAATCGTGCAGCTCTAGTTCACAGACAGTAATTTTTGGAAGTATTCCTGAGCCCATGCAGTGATGTCCATCACTGAATCATGCCTGTTTTTAATGTGGTGCCGCCTGAGGACCAGAAGATCATGGGCATCACATATTGTGTTTCAGCCTTCTATGTGTGCAGAGATTTCTTTAAATTCTCAGAATTGTTTAATGATATTATGTTGTGTAGATGATGATATAGTTGAAGTCTTTACAATTTTGCGTTGAGGAACATTATTCTGAAATTGTTTGATAATTTTTAGATGCAGCTTTCACGGACTGGTAAACCTCTGCCCAGCTGTACGTCTGAGACACTCCGATAATCTCTAAGATGCTCTTTTGATACCCAATCATGCTACTGACCTGTTGCCAATTAACCTAATACCTAATTAACCTAACCTAATTGTTAGTACCACTTTGCCGGCTTTTTGCTGCCCTGTCCCAACTTTTTGCTGCTATCGGTTTCAAAATGTCCTTATTTATTTCTTAAAATGGTACATTTTCTCAGTTTAAACATTTGATACATTTTCTATTGTGATTAAAATATGGGTTTATGAGATTTGCAAATCATTGCATTCATTTTTAATGTACATTTTACACATCCCATTTTTTTAGAATTGGGGTTGTAGTTGCTATAGGCAGCTCAAGATTTTTTCCATATTAATTTTACAAGTGGGACCTAATAATGCATAATTCTAAGCATGAACTCCTGAACATCACCATTTTAACTGCATGCAGACACTGCATATATTCTTTATGAAAATGGGCAGATCAGAGTTATTACAACAGAGCCCAGGAGGGCATCAACATGTGTTACACTGCAACTAGAAGAATTTAAGACATTTTTAGAATCTTTAGAGGCACAGAAACAACTCAATGTTTGACCTCTAACTTACATACATTTTCACAATAGTTTTTTATTTCAATGGTTAGGATCCACTGTCACGTCACCTCTGATCACTGTAGTTGAAAAGAAATCCCCTTTTCTCACCTTTGCCTGCTGTGAAAGCCTCCTGCAGGACTCCTCTCACACTGCTACCCCCGTGCAGCAATCTGTGACTTGGTAATATTGCAATGTGCGATGCCCCATAAATAGCTTCTGGGTTGAAAGCATAAGCTGAAATAACTTCTCCGGTTTCCACATTGTCCACCTGCAAAATAATAGAAGGAGAGAGATCAAATTTTACCATAACGCTGGCCAAATGCAGCAGAGGGTGGTTGGAATTGCAGGCACAATGTGACAGCCTTTGGGCACTTTCGCTGGCTATTGGGTCTCTAAACATGAATGGTCATTTCAGAGTTTACACTTTACAGCAGCGTATAAAAAAAGGAAGAAAAAAGAGTGGGACTTTAAATGAGGCTAATTACTGCAAAAATTAGGTGTATGGACAGTGCATATATAATAATAAAATCTTTATTGTATCAAATACAGTTCCATGGTCTAGAAATGCATAATACATTTTCAAAACATAAGCACCACCATATATAATGGGCTGACATAATGATAAAGATATATCATGAACATATACATTGTATAGAATGATAATCCATATTTATACATATACATACAACCAAATACCGTATATACTCGAGTATAAGCCGAGTTTTTCAGCACATTTTTTGTGCTGAAAAAGCCCCCCTCGGCTTATACTCGAGTCAGTGTCCTGCAGCCTCTGTGGGTGGTCTGAAAAGATGAGTAGATTAACATTGCACAGAGTGTGCTGCTTCTAAGAGCCGCTCTGTGCATGAAACTGTGACCTAATTACATTGGAATGCAGAGAGAGCTGTCATATTTTCAACTTGATGTCGGGAGGTGGGCGGGACGCAGGTGTTAGCTGTTCAGTCCCGCCCACCTCTGATCTCAGTGATGATCTGACAGCTCTCTCTCTCTGCATTCCACTGTAATTAGCTCACAGTTTCATGCACAGAGCGGCTCTTAGAAGCAGCGCGCTCTGTGCATTGTGAATCTGCCGTACTCACCCTTCTGCCAGTGCCAGCCAGTACCATCCAGTGCCAATCAGTGCCACCTGCCAGTATCATCCTGGGCAGGTGGTAATGGCTACAATACCTCTGTTCTGGCTACAACCCCTGTGTAATGGCTGAGTCCCTATGTTCTGGCTACAATACCTGATTTCTGGCTACAATCCCTGTGTAATGGCTACAATACCTGTGTTCTGGCTACAATACCTGTGTAATGGCTGAGTCCCTGTCTAATGGCTACAATACCTGTGTTCTGGCTACAATACCTGTGTAATGGCTCCCTGTGTTCTGGTTGCTGCATTTCCCACCCTAGGCTTATACTCGAGTCAATAACTTTCCCCAGTTTTTTTGTGGTAAAATTAGGTGCCTCGGCTTATATTCCGGTCGGCTTAGACTCGAGTATATACAGTACATGTTGAGTAAAAGCCGAACTGTCTTGGCATCACATGAATAGAAAAACTCTAAGCACGTTTCGTGAATCGCGTTCACTCATCAGGAGTATGGATGCAAAAATACACTGCAAGTACATAATAAAAAAAAAATCATATATGTAAAATATATTAAACCCCTCATAAAACTTGAGGGGAGGGGGGATTCATGAATGTTCCAAAAAAGTTGGTCGAACTAGTACTTACAGATCAGCCCGAGAACAAAAATGGCTCACAAGAGGGTAAAGGGCTTGGAAGAGCTGGGCACATCTATCTGCAGAGTTACCTTACCTCTCTTCAAAGCCATGTGTCTTGTAGCTCTGTCCTGCACCGTTCCTCTGTTATCAGCCTGATAACTTTTAACAAGCTCTTCCGAGACCCCGGATAGAAGTGTGTGTCGGAGGAGGTTGCTATAAATAGATTAGATTAGCAGGCTGCTAAACTATACACAGGCAATGTCTGCATGTGTGGGGAGGGATTATGTGCCTTTCCTCCAATCAGCAGTCTCACAGTGTCCAGCAATAACCCCTCCTAGAGGGGAAACAGGAAGAAAAAATTCTAAAAGAATTTGCACATTCTAAACAGTATATAAATGTGAAGACAGAAGATATACATGTAAAACTTATATAGGGAGACTTGTTTTACCCCTGTGTATCATCTGAGGCTTTTCACTTCACTGGGTATATGTGAGGGTTTACACCCACTTTAAATTAAACTCTCCAAAAAAAAAGAAAAGAAATAAAAAAAACAACAGTTAGGATTTTTAAGACAGAAGAAACCCAAGTCAAGCAGCCAAAAAGTCTGAACCCGAAAGGGAGACCAGGAGAAGATTGTGGTGCCTGTGACACCCAAGATTGCTGAAACAGCAGTGCAAGAGGTTATTGTTTGGTAGGGAAGTTTAATTGAGCTTTAAAGCGGAATTAAATACTCGTGTCACTTACAGTCAAGGAAGCTACCATCTTAGTCGGTTTGATTTGCACTTGCCATGGTACTGCACATGTGATCAGTTATGACATCAGCCATTTGATGGCTTAAAGCGGAGTTCCACCCAAAAGTGAAACTTCCACTGGTTGGATTCCTCCCCCCTTCAGATGTCCCATTTGGCACCTTTCGGGGGGGAGGGGAAAGAGCTCACCTATCCTTTTCCATACATCTGGGAGCCCGTGGCCGCCAGCAGCCGGGCTCTCTCCTCCTCCCTCGCCGCCGCCAGTGAGAAAGCGCAACAACGGCTCGCATATGCGCTGTAGGGGCCCGGCCGTGAAGCCGAATGGCTACACATCCGAGTTCCCTTACCCTCAATGGCGGCGGCAGCACTCGTCCTCCGATCCGAAGATCGGTGGGCTGTGCTGATATGGACTCCAGGACAGGTAAGTGTCCTAAAGTTAAAAGTCAGCAGCTACTGTATGTGTAGCTGCTGACTTTTAATTTTTAAAGGAACAGCGGCAGGCGGCGGACCTCCACTTTAACATTTCAGTTGACAGCACAATCACCTGTAAAAGTTATCATTCATGGCATGCCTTGAATGTACTGTTTTGGGAAACAGTTAAATTGATGTCAAACAATAAAACGAGAAACAAAGTGCAGCGCTCAAAATAACTATTATTTAGCAATATTCAAAAAAGTCCATAAAAAGTCCAAAAGATTGAAAATCCTCCAAGAAGAAGAATCCACCCTGTGCAGTGAAAAAAACAGTATGGCCACCTCATTCTCCTTATGGACTCACCAGAAATTAGTAAAGCATATGCACATATATTGAATACTCTCTGGATATCCACCGTGTGAACAAAGCCCGTTGTGATCACTCCTCTGCCATATATGCACTCACCAGAGTTACAAGTAAAAATGGGCTCGGGCTTGTCCAAAATCGAACATGCCCGAGCCAGCCAGGAAGTGAACCCTGCACTACGCTAATCACAGGCAGTGAGACCTTTCCCCGATCGCTGCAGCCGCAATCAGGGAAATGTCTCACTGCCTATGATTAGCGCAGTGCAGGGTTTACTTCCTGGCGGGCTCGGGCATGTTCGGTTCCGAACAAGCCCGAGCCCATCCTTAGTTACAAAGCATATGCCATGTGATTGTCATGTGACCACTGCTACAGAATAACAAATCTGCTGTCCAAAGGTATATTTGTTGCTTCTCCATCCAGAGTGTAGACACCCTAAGACAGAAAGTGTGCTACTAGCCAAATCACCAACAGAAGAGAAAAAGCCTAAAAGAAAACTATAGCAGGCCCAGAATTGTAGTTCTGGCTCCAAGTGGTGAGCTTTTTTTCTAGCATCTTGAAGGTATCATGGAATCTGCATCGTGAGCCTTGGAGGCATGGTAAACTATACTGGGACATGATATTCTCATATGCTTTGTAACTCTGGTGAGTGCATCTATGGTGGAGGAGTGATTACAGTGGGCTTTGTTCACATGGTGGATATCCAGAGAGGATTTCCTCCTTTTTCCCAGATTTTTTTTTTCACTGTAATGGGGTCTGGTGCTTTTTACGGTGTTCCAGTACAGTTCTGTGCAAGAAAAAAAGCAGCATGTTGCACTTTTTTTTCTAGAACTGAAAAGCACTGGAACACCATGTGCTAGTGTGAACTATGCCATTGGAACCTATAAAACCTACTTTGCATGCTTTTTTGATGCAGAAAAAAGCATTGCACTGCATGTGGTGTGAACTGGCCCTAAGGCCTCATTCATACCATACGTGCAGAAAAAAGGATGGAAACTGATGGGCAAATATAACTTGAAAAGACACACGTTTACAATTTTCATGCATGTTTCAGTGAGTTTTATACACATTTCAGATTCCTGCGCAGAAAAAAGTCTGCGCACAATACTAGCGTTGTGGTGTGAAGAGGGCACATAGAGAACAATCGTTTTTTTGTGCCGCTGCAGAAAGCGCGCAGAAAAACTGACATCTCTGCAGATAGTGTGAACATGGGCTAAGGCAGTGGTTCTCAACTCCTGTCCTCGGGACCCACTAACAGGCCAGGTTTGCAGGATAACTGAAATGCATCACAGGCGATATCATTTGCTGCTCAGTGATTGCAGTATTCTAGTCTGCATCTCCCCAAGGTAATACTTAAAACCTGGCCTTTTGGTGGGTCCTGAGGACAGGAGTTGAAAACCCTGGCCTAAGGGATCATACTGGGGGTTAAGTGTTAGGGAATTCAGTGTCATGGGTTTTGATTTAAAGCGGAACTGAATTCATCAATTTAACGGTTTCCCAAAACAGTTATATTCAAGGCATATCATGAATGATAACTGTCCCGTTTGTTTGTACTCTCTACTGAACTGTTAAGCCATCAATGGCTGGTGTCATAACTGATCATATGTGCTGCACCATAGCAACTGCAGATCAATACAGAGGCTACAATGTCAGCTTCCCTGGGTGTTAAGTGTAGGAGGGCTTAGTTCGGCTTTAATATCCTATTTTGAATCATATACCTATAATGACTATTACAAAGGAACTTCAAATTAACTAGCAGAGAAGACCTATTGTCTGCATGTAATTTTATTCAGTCATAGCTATATTCCATTATATTATGAATGCTAGCTGGTAGAAACATTGCAGTAAATCGGTGCATAAGAAGTGACTGACATGTCCCAGGTAGAGTCGCTGTCTCAATGCTTGCATCCTGTATAGGTAGGCAGTAGAAAAACAGGTAGATAATGATTACTATTATTAAGAATTGCATACTTCTAGCAGTTTTACCCAAGGACAGCACAAGAGCAGGTTTCCCTGTAGGCTAGGGACAACAACAAGCTTTCTGCCAAAGCATTTGATCTTCAGTAGGCTGCACTCCACAGCCATATTCTCCTTACTGTTTCCTGTTGTGATGGAAAGATCCACAGCCAAGTCTGAAATGTCAAGAGCTGCAGCAATACAGTTTAAATAAGGGTGGTGGGAAATGTTCACAATTCAACCTTTTTCAATAAATAAAAGGGGTTGCTGTGAGAGGTATGAGAGGTATGTCGCCGTAAAATGCAGTTACGCATGATTTAAAATATCTGGTGAACAGCAAATGAAAATCTGATTTGTTGATGGATTACTGCACCATGAACATCATTACATATCTTTGTGCACTTTTATTAAGATAAGGGAGCAGGCAAAGTGATGTGTTACCTTTAATATGAAGTCAAAGAAACAGCCAGTACAGTCACCGATCCAGTTAGCCTGCATGCCTTTCACCCCGTACCATTCAGGTAGATCAACCAGAGCATCCTGCATTGCCTGCAATAAACAAATGAAGAAATAACGAATGCATATCGTACAAATCAAGACATGCTATTTTCAAACTTGCTCCTGTGGACATAACTTGAGGTTTCATCCGGAAGCCCTTATTTCACTGCTGTTTTTATTTTAAGACATATATTTCACATTTAAGGTACCCTTTAAATAGCTCAGCCATGTAAACATCCTTCCCTTGGTGTATACTAAGGCTTGCAAACCTCCATCTACCCCATAACATCCTCTCACACATATACTCATCATGCCTGCACTCAATCACAGCTTCTTCTTCTGTTGCAAAGGGTTACACTACTTGGCACGCCTGTTGGGTTTGACACCTTTTTCCATTTAAAGTGGTTGTATACTTCAGGAAAAAAACCTGTAAGGCAAAGGCATAATGAGCTAGTATGCACCGCATACTAGCTCATTATGAAATACCTTAAAACAAATCTCCGACGTGTCCGCTCTGTCCCCGCGGATGGAGCTGACATCTTCCCTCGGGGGATCCTTCCGGGTTCGCGGCTCCGGCGCTGTGAGTGGCCGGAGCTGCGAGACGTCACTCCCATGCATGCGCTCGGGAGGTCGTCTTTCCGCTGGACTTTACGGCAAGGTCCGACGCATGCGCCGTGACGTCAGTAGCTACATGAAGTGCAAATATCTCCTAAGCCATACAGGCTTACCTGTAGGTAAAAGTCAGTAAAAGGGGTATACAACCGCTTCAACCACTTGCCGACAAGGTGGCTCTCTTGGGCAAACCGCCGTCATATGACGGCGGCTGGCAGGTCGCGCACTGTGAGCGCGCACGCGATGCCGGAGGCGCGCTCGCTGTGTCCGGGGAGGGCCAGGGAGCGGGTGCGGCGGACTCGATCTCCACCGGCTATATGGAAGCTGTGATCACTCCCCTCCCCCTGCCAGTCAAACATTAAGACAGTTAGAACACGCCCAGGGAACACAGTTAACCCTTAGAGCGCCCCTGCAGGTTAACCCCTTCACTGCCAATGGCATTTACACATTAACCACTTCAGCCCCGGAAGGTTTTGCAGCTTTAGGACCAGAGCACTTTTTGCGATTCGGCGCTGCGTCGCTTTGACTGACAATTGCGTGGTCGTGCGGCGTTGTACCCAAACAAAATTTGCGTAAACACCCCTTTTTTCCTGCGTTTAAAACAAACCCATGTTGCGGCGTGCTGGTGCGTTAACAGTCAGTTTCGCTGCGTCGCGGCTTAGCGTTTTTCACGAGACCAGGATTTCGACGTTTTGGAAGGCCCCGACTTCACCAATTACACATTTACGGTAACCGTCACTTCCCCAATTGGACGTCCCCGCGAGATTCCCAATTGACACAAGGGACCCGCACAAGATTGACAGAATTACAAACTGACCGTCCCCCTCCCCTCACTAGTGTCGAAGGTATATCGGCCACCTCTAGCTCAGGCGGCGTGGGCGAGGGACCGGGAGGGGCCT
>BLSH010066462.1:546577-572602 GCA_018402905.1 Glandirana rugosa | reverse complement strand
GTCAACATGTTCCGACATGTCCGTTGCAATATCGCAGTACCGCTAAAAATCGCAGATCACCGCCATTACTAGTAAAAAATAAAAAAAAATAAAAACCCCAGAAATTAATTCTCATCATCCGTAAACGCGGCAACTTTTGCGCAAACCAATCAATAAACGCCGATTGGGATTTTTTTTTATCACAAATATGGGGAAGAATGAAAATCGGCCAAAACCGATGAAAAAAATGTTTTTTTATATTTTTTTTTTTGGATTTGTATTTTAGCAAAAAGTAAGAAATTTGTTTTTTTTTTGCAAAATTGTCGCTCTTTTGTTTATAGCGGCGATCAGAAATGACGCAGCGGTGATCAAATACCACCAAAAGAAAGCTCTATTTGTGGGAAAAAAAGGACGCAAATTTCGTTTGGGTACAACGCCGCACGACCGCGCAATTGTCAGTTAAAGCTACGCAGTGCCGAATCGCAACAAGGGCTCTGGTCAGGAAGGGGGCAAATCCTTCCGGGGCTGAAGTGGTTAAAGTGTTACTAAACCCAGGACCCTGCATTCACCATATCTGGTCTCCCACAGTACACAGAACGTGGAAATGCAATTATTTTAGTAAAAATAAACTGCTAAATATCTCTTCTCATCAGCAGTACATAGCAGTCTTGTGACTTCTATCAGTGTCCGGCCGAGCACTGGTTAAAGCTTGTAGGAGGAGTTTTCTTTCCCCTCTGACTGTCCTATAAGACTGCATGACTCCTGACTTTCTGTCTGGACAGTGCTGATTGGCCCTGCGCTGATGACATGCACCCTCCCAAAAAAAAAACTTTCTAGCAATACACACCAAACTGAGCATGGCAGAGTGCCCCAATGCTCTGTATTATTAGGAGATGGATTGGGGGCTGTGGAAGAAGGAGGATCCGAGAAGACAGGGTCAAACAGCCTTTTTACACAATGCCGAGGATTAATCCCTTAGGTTCCACAGTGAATAAAACAAGCATGCTTTACTGCATATACAGACTGATTTTACTGTTGTGGGTCTAGTAACACTCTTGGGCTTGCAAACCCCCATCGACCCCATAACCTGCCCCCCCCAAACCATATACTCACCATTCCTGCGCTCCCTCACAGCTCCTTCTTCTTCTTGCAACGGGCAAAACTACTCGCCACTCGATAGGTTTGACACCTTTTCCGATTGAGGCAAAGTGATAGTGTCTGTGTACAGAGGCCCTCTCGACCTAGGATATTCACCTTGCCAGTGCTATTCTATTGCAGCTGGCAGCAGAATTCGCAGCACCAGATAGTATTGAACTAACTTTTTCATCTGACAGTGCTCAGCCCCAGTAATTGGTTGCTAGACAGACCTGATCACTATCACATTAGATAGGTCCTATGCCACCTCAACTCAGAAGGACATGGTATTTCTGCCAGCTGAGGCAGCAGAAGGAGCAGTAAAGGACTGCTAGACAGGTTGGTGTTAGTGGGTCGGGGGGGGGGGGCCCTGTTGTGGGCACTTCTTCAGTTGGCCTTTGGACTGTTCATCAGGCCTATCAGATAGACCAATTGAAGGAATGCACACAGCAGTCTTTCAATGTTGCTGCTAATTCCAAGACAGGGCTCAGAATGCCAAACAAAACTGGTTTTTGCACATTTCCTTTACAAAGCTGAAGGATCATTGTGGATTATATATCTAAATTACTTTTTTATACCACATCTACTTTAAAGAATATCTGTGCTCATTGTATATTTGGAAGCAAAGATCATTCATGTATGTGATATTCTCACTGTACTTAAATAAACCTCATACGGATCTCCTTGGATATGCTACAATATTACCAAGAGATTAAAACAAGAGATGTATAGTTGCTACTTATCAATTGGTCAATTAGCAGGCATTCCCATACATGCTCACTAGTAATCTCGTGAGCACAATTATCAGTTTAAGGCTGGATTCACACTAGTCCGATTCTCGGACCGGCATGAGGAGCACAAGTCGCATTACGTCATAAAAACAATGATTCCCTATGAGAACCGTCTTAACTGGTCCGACTTGTGTTTTTCAAAGTCGGACCGACTTTGAAAAAGGTTCCTGTACTACTTTTGTCGGACTTTGATCCTACTTCAGCCCATTGAAAGGCATTGAAGTCGGATCAGTGTCCTCACTGATCTGACTTTGGCATGCGACTTGTGCTCTGGGGATCATGAAGGGGAACTCCACGCCAAATTTAAAAAGAAACTGGCATGGGGTCCCCCTCCAGGAGCATACCAGGCCCATTGGTCTGGTATGGGTTTTAAGGGGAACCCCCCACGCAGAAAAAACGGCGTGGGGTCCCCCCCAAAATCCATACCAGACCCTTATCCGAGCACGCAGACCGGCAGGCCAGGAAAGGGGGTGGGGACGAGCGAGTGCCCCCCCCTCCTGGACCATACCAGGCTGCGTGCCCTCAACATGGGGAGTATGGGTGTTTTTGGGCAGGGGGGGCTCCCCAAAGCACCTTGTCCCCATGTTGATGAGGACAAGGGCCTCTTCCCGACAACCCTGGCCGTTGGTTGTTGGGGTCTGCGGGCGGGGACTTATCAGAATCTGGAAGCCCCCTTTAACAAGGGGGCCCCCAGATGCCGGCCCCCCACCCTATGTAAATGAGTATGGGGTACATCGTACCCCTACCCATTTACCTGGAAAAAAATATGTACAAAAAAACCACACTACACAAGTTTTTTAAATATTTTATTAAATCAGCTCCAGCGGTCTTCTCCCCTCTCCGGTGTGTTCTTTCTTCGGCTCTTTTGCGGGGTCTTCCATCTGAGGGGTCTTCTTTCTTCTCCTTCTCTGCGGCGTCTTCTGCTCTTTTGCCAGTCTCCTCCGCTGTCCTCTTCCCTCTCTCTTCTTCCCATGTTGACACGACGCGATCTCCTTCACGAATGCCCTCTCCGCTGTGTGCTGTGCCTTATATTGGCATGGGGCGGGGCCACCTGCTGACATCACCCCGCAGGCCCCACCTCATATGATGTCACAGCCCGGCCCAGGGTGTGACATCATATGGGGCGGGGCCTGCCGGGTGATGTCAGCAGGTGACCCCGCCCCATGCCAATATAAGGCACAGCACACAGCGGAGAGGGCATTCGTGAAGGAGATTGCGTCGTGTCAACATGGGAAGAAGAAGAAGAAGAGAGAGGGAAGAGGACAGCGGAGAAGACCGGCAAAAGAGCAGAAGACGCCGCAGAGAAGGAGAAGAAAGAAGACCCCTCAGAAGATGGAAGACCCCGCAAAAGAGCCGAAGAAAGAACACACCAGAGAGGGGAGAAGACCGCCGGAGCTGATTTAATAAAAGATTTTAAAAACTTGTGTAGTGTGTTTTTTTTGTACATATTTTTTCCAGGTAAATGGGTAGGGGTACGATGTACCCCATACTCATTTACATAGGGTGAGGGGCCGGCATCTGGGGGCCCCCTTGTTAAAGGGGGCTTCCAGATTCTGATAAGTCCCCGCCCGCAGACCCCAACAACCAACGGCCAGGGTTGTCGGAAAGAGGCCCTTGTCCTCATCAACATGGGGACAAGGTGCTTTGGGGTGGGGGGCGCAGAGCCCCCCTGCCCCAAAGCACTCATACTCCCCATGTTGAGGCACGCGACCTGGTATGGTACAGGAGGGGGGGGGGCGCTCGCTCGTCCCCACCCCCTTTCCTGGCCTGCTGGGCTGCGTGCTCGGATAAGGGTATGGTATGGATTTTTGGGGGGATCCCACGCCGTTTTTTTCGGCATGGGGTTCCCCTTAAAATCCTTATCAGACCAAAGGGCCTGGTATGCTCCTGGAGGGGGACCCCATGCCATTTTTTTTTTAATTTGGCGTGGAGCTCCCCTTCAAGATCCCCAGAGCACAAGGTGCCTGGCATTGTCGGGATCAAAGTCAGATCCCTGTTCACAGACAAACGGTCCGACTTTGACCCTATGTAGGACCGTAAATCGCACAGCAAAGTCGGGCTGTTTTTTTGTCGGATAGTGTGAACCCAGCGTAAATCTTGAAAGAAGTTTAGAGAATTTGTAGCTAATGGGGAGGATCTGTGTGGCCCGTTATCATTAGAGGGAGCAGCTGCAGTGACTTTTGATTTAGACCATTTTTTTTTAAGTTGGATTATTTTTATGACTGCATTATAAACCAGAGAGGCATTAGGTGCTGCAGACTGGTAAAAACATAGATAAGGTCCCTTTTATGCTCTTCTAAGAAATGTTGCTAGCTTCAGTCTTTTGATTTGAGTTCAGGCACACTTTGGACATTTCACATCTTTCTAAAGCAGGAAAATGTACAATTAAGCATAAAGATTGTACAGGCTGAGTGCACTCAAAGAGAAGCCTTCAAAAGAGCTCTACATTGTACTGCCTCTACTGATGGCGAACATAGTTCATGGCTCTGGTGCTACATCTTCTGTATAGAAGTTTCTTTCTACTTATGGCTACAACACACCCCCAGTTTAGGAATAAAACTACCCATACACAAGGCCAAACTGTTGCAAAGCTCAAACCAACTGGAGGCAATTGTATAATTGGACATTATTATAATCAAGCATTTAAGTGGTATTAAACCCAAAACCAAAAATGTGTTATATCGCAGCTTACCAATCATTAGATGTGGTGGCTGCAGTACGTTTTTTTTTACAAATGCTTTTTTTTTTTCTTTTTCAAAGGATTTTATTATTAACCACTTCCATACCGGGCCTATTCTGGCCCTCCTCTCCTACATGTAAAAATCATCATTTTTTTTCTAGAAAATTACTCAGAACCCCCAAACATGTTTTTTTTATAGCAGAGACCCTAGGGAATAAAAAGGCGGCCGTTGCAACTTTTCATGTCACACGGTATTTGCGCAGCAATTTTTTTTTTTTTTCTAAATAGTTTCATGAATTTAAAAAGACAAAACAGTAAAGTTAACCCAATTTGTTGTATAATGTGACAGATGATGTTACACCAAGTAAATAGATACATTGTCATGTCATGCTTTAAAATTGCGCACACTCGTGGAATGGCGCCAAACTTTGGTACTTAAAAATCTCCATACACAACACTTTAAATATTTTTTACAGATTATATGTTTAGAGTTACAGAGGAGGTCTTGGGCTAGAATTATTGCTCTCGCTCTAACGCACATGGTGATACCTCACGTGTGTGATTTGACTGCCGTTTACATATGTGGGCGCGACTTGCATATGCGTTCGCTTCTGTGTGGGAGCACGCGGGGACAGGGGAGCTTTACATTTTTTTTCTTTTTTATTATTTTTACACTTTCTCTTTCATTTTTTTTTATCACTTTTATTCCTATTACAAGGAATGTAAACATCCCTTGTAATAGGAATAGTGCATGACAGGTCCTCTTTATGGAGAGATGGGGGGGTCTTATGAGAAAAAAAAAAAAAAGAACTCTCTAGGCCTTTCGAGCTGAATACACAGCAATGTTTACTTTTGCCAGCCCGGACGTGACATCATAACATCGTGCCCAGGCCTCAGCGGATCATAGAGATGACTGGGGACCATCTGGTCACCAGAAATCTCTCTGATCAACTTCCGTTGGCAATGGATTCATTTTCCGGCTCGTTTATCGTACAGGAGAAGCACCGGGGGAGGCAGGGTACTTCCACTATGATCATTCTTACCGTGCAGAGAATCGTTGGCTGGAAAAGATGATGTCTGAATGATGCCTGTAGCTGCATGCATCTTTCAGATATCCCCACTCAAAGTCCAGGACGCTATGGGCAGGAAGTGGTTAATCACTGCAACACACACAGTCCACAGTTAGATGGTTATATTGTATGGTGGTCAAGAACAGAACGAAAAGAGAAAAATGTACATGTTCAAAGTTCGGCTCACATGGCAGTAAAGATCCAAAAACTACTAGCCGAAACATTATGAAAATTCCTACTACAGTACATGTTGAAACAGAACAAAGATATCCAGGCGTGCAGCCTATTGAGCAAGACATAATAGCTGAGCCTTGATGTATACTTGTAGGTAGAGGTGCAAAATATATATATATATATATATAACAAAAAAAGGGGGGGGGGGTCCAAGGCTTTTCTTTTTCACTCTGTTTCCACCTGGAAATCTAGCCAGTAACCCACCTCCTGTACTAGAGCACATGTGTCAAACGCAAGGTCTGGCCCTCGCAATACTCTTGCAGCTGCGGCACCCCCCTTGGCACTGCCTCCACTTTGTCTCAGCAGTTGGCAGCAGAGAGGACGACAGGACTCTTTCTACAGGTCATGCACTTCTCTGTGCAGCAGTGGAGTGACTCGTCTCAGCCCCCTAACTCAGCAACTGGCAGCAGAGAGGACAGAACTCCTTCCACAGATCCTGCACCTCTCTGCAGTGGCAGCAGCCCCTCGTCTTCGCCTCACCTGGTCTCAACATTTGGCAAACTCTGGCAGCTGACTCCAGCCTTCCTCTGGATCCTACAATTTCTACTTCCCAGCTCTGCCACCAGCTTCTTCACAGCAGAAGCACAACGTAAGGGTGGTGCCCTGTTATGTAAGGGAGGGTGGAGGACTCTTGACTTCTGAAGGTGGGGGGAGGCTCTTGAAATCTGATGTAAGCGGGGGTGTGGTGCTCTGGACATCTAGCCTTACAGATACAACCGGCCCTTTGAGGGCACCCATAATACTGATGCGGCCTGCGATGAAATTAAGTTTGACACCCTTGGTCTAGAGCAGTGGTGTCCAAACTGCAGCCCTGGGGCTGCATGTGGCCCTTAGCTCACCTTTATATGGCCCTCGAAGCACTATTCCTCCCACTGATATTAGACACTATTCTGCCAACTGACATCAACAATGGGACACTATTCCTCCCAATGATACCAACGATGGGACACTATTTTTTCCCGTAATACCAAATGCGGCAATGCTTACTCCCACTTATGCCAGAAAAAAATTTCCACTCCCACTGGCCGCAGTCCGGCCCCCCTAAAGTCTGAAGGACAATAAACTGGGCCCTTTGTTTAAAAAGTTTGCAGACCCCTGGTCTAGAGTATGGGTGAAGGAGCAACAGAGACAGCTTTGGACAGCAGCATTGCCAGTATGGGGGAGGGTAGTGTTAGAGGGACTTGACTACAAAAATTAAATCGGAACTCCAGCTAACATTTTTTAGGCAGTTACAGCAACAGTCTGGTTCCTTTTGGGATAAAGGTTTTAAGTAAATTAGAGGTACACCGAATGGGAATTTCGGTGCCAAAACCGAAAATGCAGGATGGCCGAAAACCAAAACAATTTAAAGAAAAATATTTATATTTTTATATATATAATTGTATTATAATTGACGTTTTAATTAATTAATATAATCAATTTAAATGAAGATGAATTTATTGTCGGACATTATTGGCACCTTTAGCGCAAGAAAAGCTCAAGAAAAATAAATCCCTTTAAATTCTATGTATGTCTTCACACTTGTCTGTTGGGCTTCCATTGTGGTGTTAAAAATCCAGCTTGGTGGATTTTTGGTCAGAAAAAATGCGCATAATGCACCTCCCAGTTCAAATGCATTGAAAACGCAACAATGCATCATTAACGCACCCGGGTTACGTTCTTGATGCAGTTTTTGAGTCACATGACCTATGAAAAACACATCATAAGCACAAAAAATCATGGTAAAACTGCCCCAAAACTGTGGCGCATTTTTGGTGACACTATTGGCACTTTTTCTTTTATCGGCTGCATGACGATAACACCATTTTTGGCCGAAATTTCGGTGCATCTCTAAAATAAATAAGAGCTGATTGTAAGCGCCCGTCAGTAGTAAATGTTATTTTTCAACCCTGTAATCACTACATCTGCAGGTTGACAAAAACAGACCTACTGGCATGATCACCAGGTGAAAAAAAAAGAAAGCAAGCCTAAAAAAAAAAAAAAACTCATGCAGCCACCTCATCTGAGAAATGGTAAGCTGTAATATGATAAATGCTGGCTTTTGTGTTTAACACAGCTTTAAGAATCTAAAAGGCTCTAAAAAAAATGGAAGAATATGATGAGCATAGAGATTCACAACTGTCCTTCAGGATGACTAAAATCTCTCTTGTATAAGCCCCTTAACCTTTCAGTAATAATATATTATTGATATATTCCTTGTACATAGACATGTCATGTAATGGCTATAAAAGGTTTACTTTTGCAACTCAATTTCAAAAGGAGAAGCTAAAAAATGAATACCCCTATAACATTTGTATACAAACTAGTGATTTGGTCTGATACTAAAGCCTGGACGCCAGGGGCCTGGACGGATCTACAGGTAGGCCGTTGGTGTGGTGCGATATATACACACATGCATATAACTATAAGTAATATAAGCGATACATGAAAGCAACTTGTAATTATGGTGTTGGAAATGACATTAATGCTTGTTGTTCATTTTAGTACACAGTTGATATCGTGCATTCTCCTGAGGAAGCGGAGTTTCCACGAAACATGTCGGGAAGCACCGATGTTTCTGACTGTGCAATCAATATATCTGTAGTCCAGTATATGGGATAAGTGGAATGTATGGATATAATTTTAACAGAATATTGTTGTATGTATATGAAATAAAAAATCTTTATATTTTTTACAAATGAGAAGTCTGTGAGCCTATTGTGGTACCAAAAAAGTCCCATAGCCCCAGTTCTCCGGTTTGGTTAGTCCCCATTCTCATGGTAGGGATTATATAGCTTCATAGTAAGTGGGACGTGGGTACCTTTATCGTTCTAATTGGAACAATATAACTGAGCTTTATTTACAATTGGATAGGCTCCATACGCATCTCCATAAAACAATGCATAGCACCTCCCTATACGTTGCTGAAGCCTAACTTTGCATCCTGGATAGGGGTGTGTGCATACTGTAGTCTCACGTGTTTCAGTGGTTTCCAGTGTACCCAGCAGAATAATATTGAACCTTAGTTCTGATCTCAAAAGTAGTATCAGGTGTACTTCTAACACATAATGTTTTTTTTTTTTGCATTTTGTGCCTGAACTCCCCTGCTCTCCTTCCCTTGTCCAGCCCAGGAAACAACCATCACTTATGGTTTTACAAGTGTAAAAAAACACTTAGGCCTCAAATACACGGGCGTTTTGAAAAAACGAGCTGTAACATTGGTACAGATGGCAGGAAAAATTTGGCGATAAAAGCATGATTTCATTGGCGTTTTGAATTGGCGTTAATGCGCATTGAGCGTCAGCGCTAAGTCGCGTTTTCTTTAATCATTTCAGCCCCGGAAGGATTTCCCCCTTTAGGACCAGAGCACTTTTTGCGATTCGGCACTGCGTCGTTTTAACTGACAATTGCGCGGTCGTGCGACATTGTACACAAACAAAATCTGCTACCTTTTTTCCCACAAATAGAGCTTTCTTTTGGTGGTATTTGATCACCTCTGCGTCATTTCTGATCTCCGCTATAAACAAATATAGAGCGACAATTTTGCAAAAAAAAAAAAAAAAAACATTTTTCTTACTTTTTGCTAAAATACAAAAAAAAATTTTTTTCAACGGTTTTAGCTGATTTATATTCTTCCTCATATTTTTGGGGGAAAAAAAAATCGCAATCAGCGTTTATTGATTGGTTTGCACAAAAGTTGCCACGTTTACGAATGATGAGATGATTGCAAAATGAGCAAACAGTGTAACCAGGCAGTGGGAAAAGCAAATAGAATTCTGGGATGTATCAGTAGAGGGATCACCAGCAGGAGGAAGGAGGTTCTGATTCCTCTATATAGATCTTTAGTGAGACCTCACTTAGAATATTGTGTCCAGTTCTGGAGACCTCACTTACAAAAAGATATTGATAAAATAGAACGAGTTCAGAGACGGGTAACAAAAATGGTGAAAGGTCTGGGGGATAAAACATATCAAGAGCGACTTCAGGCACTTAATATGTACAGTCTGGAGGAAAGAAGGGAGAGGGGAGACATGATTGAAACCTTTAAATACCTCAAGGGGGTAAATAAGGTTCAGGAGGGCAGTCTTTTCAATATGAAACCAAAATCAAGAACACGGGGACATGACCTCAAACTAACTGGGGGGAAGTTCAAAACTAATCTTAGAAAGTATTATTTTACTGAAAGGGTGGTTGATGATTGGAATAAACTACCAACAGAGGTTGTGAGACAGTCAACAGTAAATGGCTTCAAACATGCTTGGGATAAACATAAATCCATAGTCAGACAACAAGGTTAATGTAAAAAAAAAAAAAAAAAAAAAAAGGGGCAGACTCGATGGACTACTCAGTCTTTTTCTGCCGTCACTTTTCTATGTTTCTATGTTTCTATGAGAATTCATTTATGCGGTTTTTAATTTTTTTTATTTTTTACTGGTAATCTGGTAATGGCGGCGATCTGAAATTTTTAGTGGTACTGCTATATTGCGGCAGACATGTCGGACCATTTTGACACTTTTTTGGGACCATTGGCATTTATACAGCGATCAGTGCTATGAAAATGCACTGATTACTGTGTAAATGCCATTGGCAGTGAAGGCGTTAACCTGGAGGAGGCGCTCTAAGGGGTTAACTGTGTTCCCGCAGTGTGTTCTAACTGTATGGGGGCTAGGCTGGCAGGGGGAGGAGAGTGATCACGGCTTCCATATACAGGAAGCCTGTGATCACAGCCCTTCCCCCCACAGTCAGAACGGAGATCCGTGTCTACATACACGGACCTCCGCTCTTTCACTGCGGGGGGGTCATCACAGGTAGCCGGCGGAGATCGCGCCCACCCTACCCCCTCCAGAACACAGTGAGCGCGCAAACAATACTAGTTATCGTGGCCACAGTCGGGTGACGGCGGTTTGCGATAACAAGCCACGTTGCCGCCATCAAGCCAAGGCGGGCAGTCGGCAAGTGGTTAAAAAGACATCCCTCTGCTATTTTTGGACATTTTAAAACCTAAAACGGCTGCGCTAAAAACGCCGGTTAACGTTGCTACGGCGCTAATGCGCATTATTGAGCGTTTTGCCAGCTCAGCACCAAAAACGCTCTAACGCTGCAGCTTCGGATCACGCAGGTCCTGCGTTAGATTTACAGCTTGAGAACGCTGATGCCATCTTCAGCTCAAAATGTCAACGTGTATATGAGGCCATTGAATAACATGGTGTGGCGTTCTTAAGCTGTAAAAACAGCTAAAAAACAAGGCGTTAATAACGCCCATGTGTATGAGGCCTTAAACACACTGAATAAAAAGTTTCAAAATCACCAGGAACATGCCCTGCTCAGGTGTGAATGCAGGCTAATTATTGCTTACAGTCACTAAATGCTATTCAGAATAAAAGAAAATAGCAAATCATTTTGTTATAAAATGAAATGCTGAAAAATAAAATGCATACAGAGATTTGCGTCAATTGTGAAAAAATATATATATTTGAAGTGAAATTCAATTTAATTCGGTTCATGGCTGCCTAAGAGAAGACTAGCATATGAGGTTTTACATTCAGTCCCCAAAGTTTCGAAGCCATCATCCTCGACGATACTGGTACTGGGCTTTGACAGCATGTCTTGATGGACACTTCCATGCAGATAGCACTTGACGTCTCAGTGGAGTCAGTGCAAAGGGAACAGTGAGTAGAATACAGATATTGGTGTCAGAAGAATGAGGATCCAGGAGGGATTGTACACCACAAGATAGGACCGATATTCACTCTTCTACACTACTATATTTTTATAGCTATATATCACAAAGTAAAATCAAATGAAAAAAAAAAACAGCTGGCTGGTATTTTTTTTTTTTTTGTGCTGGCCTGTAGTGTAGCACATTAGACTGTAAATAGTTAAAATGAGCATGAACTAAATATGAAATGATTGCCTGAAAGCTGATCTGTTTTTAAAATGCGCTGCCACCACAGAATAGATAAAACTGGTTATTTAATTTTTTGAATGAACTAGAAAAATAAATATAGATATAAGCTGATTGGCTATAGTGGCCAACACCCCACTGTTGCTTGCAATATACTGTGTATATACTTAGCTGCTGCTTGCAATATGATATAAAATACAATATATACATATATATATATACAGTGGGGCAAAAAAGTATTTAGCCAGCCACCAATTGTGCAAGCTCTCCCACTTCAAAAGATGAGAGAGGCCTGTAATTTTATCATAGGTACACTTCAACTATGAGAGACAGAATGAGAAAAAAAATCCAGAAAATAGCATTGTCTGATTTTTAAAGAATTTATTTGCAAATGATGGTGAAAAATAAGTATTTGGTCACCTACAAAAATGCAAGATTTCTGGCTCTCACAGACCTGTAACTTCTTCTTTAACCACTTGCCGACCGCCCGCCGCAGTGTGACGGTGGCAAGGTGGCTCATTATCGCAAACCCCCATCACCTGACGGCGGCCGCGATAAGTAATATTGTGAGCGCGTGCGCGCCGCCGGAGGCGCGCTCACTGTGTTCGGGAGGGGGCCAGGGAGCGGGTAGGGCGGACTCGATCTCCGCCGGCTACCCGCGATGCCCCCCCCCCCGCAGCGAGGGAACCGAGGTCCGTGTATGTAAACATGGACCTCCGTTCTCATAGAGGGGGAAGGGCGATGATCACAGCCTTCCTCTACATGGAAGCTGTGATCATCCCCTTTCCCCAGTCAGGGCAGCCCACACACAGTTAGAACACGCCCAGGGAACACAGTTAACCCTTAGAGCACTCCCTGCAGGTTAACCCCTTCACTGCCAATGGCATTTACACAGTAATCAGTGCATTTTTATAGCACTGATCGCTGTATAAGTGCCAATGGTCCCAAAAAAGTGTCAAAAGTGTCTGACAAGTCCGCTGCAATATCGCAGTATCGCTAAAAATCGCAGATCGCCGCCATTACTAGTGAAAAAAAAAAAAAAAAATTAAAAACCCCAGAAATTAATTCTCATCATCCGTAAACGCGGCAACTTTTGCGCAAACCAATCAATAAATGCAGATTACGATTTTTTTTACCAAAAATATGAGGAAGAATATAAATCGGCCAAAACCGATGAAAAAAAATGTTTTTTTATATTTTTTTTTGGATTTGTATTTTAGCAAAAAGTAAGAAATTTGGGATTTTATGCTAAATTCTCGCTCTTCTTTTGTTTATAGCGGCGATCAGAAATGACACAGAGGGGATCAAATACCACCAAAAGAAAGCTCTATTTGTGGGAAAAAAAGGACGCAAATTTCCTTTGGGTACAACGCCGCACGACCGCGCAATAATCAGTTAAAGCGATGCAGTGCCGAATCGCAAAAAGTGCTCTGCTCCTAAAGTGTGAAATCCTTCCGGGGCTGAAGTGGTTAAGAGGCTCCTCTGTCCTCCACTCGTTACCTGTATTAATGGCACCTGTTTGAACTCGTTATCAGTATAAAAGACACCTGTCCACAGCCTCAAACAGTCAGACTCCAAACTCCACTATGGCCAAGACCAAAGAGCTGTCAAAGGACACCAGAAACAAAATTGTAGACCTGCACCAGGCTGGGATGACTGAATCTGCAATAGGTAAGCAGCTTGGTGTGAAGAAATCAACTGTGGGAGCAATTATTAGAAAATGGAAGACATACAGGACCACTGATAATCTCCCTCGATCTGGGGCTCCACTTAAGATCTCACCCCGTGGGGTCAAAATGATCAAAAGAACGGTGAGCAAAAATCCCAGAACCACACGGGGGGACCTAGTGAATGACCTGCAGAGAGCTGGGACCAAAGTAACAAAGGCTACCATCAGTAACATACTACGCCGCCAGGGACTCAAATCCTGCAGTGCCAGACGTGTCCCCCTGCTTAAGCCAGTACATGTCCGGGCCCATCTGAAGTTTGCTAGAGAGCATTTGGATGATCCAGAAGGATTGGGAGAATGTCATATGGTCAGATGAAACCAAAATATAACTTTTTGGTAAAAACTCAACTTGTCGTGTATGGGGGAGAAAGAATGCTGAGTTGCATGCAAAGAACACCATACCTACTGTGAAGCATGGGGGTGGAAACATCATGCTTTAGGGCTGTTTTTCTGCAAAGGGACCAGGATGACTGATCTGTGTAAAGGAAAGAATGAATGGGGCCATGTATCGTGAGATTTTGAGTAAAAACCTCCTTCCATCAGCAAGGGCATTGTAGATGAAACGTGGCTGGGTCTTTCAGCATGACAATGATCCCAAACACACCACCCGGGCAATAAAAGAGTGGCTTCGTAAGAAGCATTTCAAGGTCCTGGAGTGGTCTAGCCAGTCTCCAGATCTCAACCCCATAGAAAATATTAGGAGGGAGTTTAAAATCCGTGTTGCCCAGCGACAGCCCCAAAACATCACTGCTCTAGAGGAGATCTGCATGGAGGAATGGGCCAAACTACCAGCAACAGTGTGTAAAAACCTTGTGGAGACTTACAGAAAACGTTTGACCTCTGTCATTGCCAACAAAGGGTATATAACAAAGTTTTGAGATGAACTTTTGTTATTGACCAAATACTTATTTTCCACCATAATTTGCAAATAAATTCTTTAAAAATCAGACAATGTTATTTTCTCTCTCATAGTTGAAGTGTACCTATGATGAAAATTACAGGCCTCTCTCATCTTTTTAAGTGGGAGAACTTGCAGAATTGGTGGCTGACTAAATACTTTTTTGCCCCACTGTATAGCGTGAAATTTTTTTTTAAACACAACTGACGGTAACAAGGCATTCGTTTTATTGATTATTAAGGCTGTATTACCATGCAATAAATATTACTGTATCTTTTTTCAAGATAATTCAGCTAATGAAATGTTCTCCCTAGAAATATTTTTTCAGCTAGGAAGAAGAGTATGAAGACTCATGATCATTTCTGATCACCATTGATGCACATCGGAGATTGACTCCATTTTGAAAGCCAGGCTCCATCTTGCTTGATCCAGCTCCACCCATCAGTAGCCAATTTTAGGGCTAGGTAGGCAGCCATCTTAAGGCCTTATCCTTTAATCTCAAGCAATCCACTTCATCTACTTGGAGGGTAACTAACATTCTGCAATAATTTGATGATTCTTCTATGTTTAATTAATATTCCAATTACAATAGTTTGTGCTGGTAAATTTGATGTTCTGCTCATGATACCCTAACACCTAGTAACTAGATTATTATATTTTAATTCGATTGTTATATTTTAGCCGTATTGGCATAATTCTCAAACGGACCCTGCCCTTTAATCCAGCTGCATTAGAATAATGGGTACAGCCTGTCAAATGCAGATTACTGTCTGCCAAGTTTAGTTATAATTAGTTAGGGTATCTACAAGATAAAATTATTTGATTTATTCTAGTATACATCTATGCTTTAGAGGGGTAAATTGAGTGAAATCATTGTGAATCTAATTTCAGTGTCTGTGTTACACTATCAATACAACTGCTAATGGTGTTTGTTAAAGTGGAGTTCCACCATTTTAAAAGTCAGCAGCTACAAAAAGTGCAGCTGCTGACTTTTATTAATCGGACACTCACTTGTCCCAGGCTCCAGCCGCCCGCAGTGTCGCTCTTCTCCCCCTCTTCCATTCGGCATCGGCATCACAAGTGTGGGTGCCCGGCTTTGGCACTGCACATGCGCGAGCCGCGTTGCGCCCTGTGAATGGCCGGTGTATCTTCTGGGACCTGTGATGTGCCCCATAACGTCGCCGGGTGGGGGGGAGGTTAACTTCCTTCTGGCTCTGGGGTGCCAAGAAAGGAAGTGGGACCTGGGACCCTGTTAAAATAGGGTCCACCCCCCCAATTGTGGCATGTCAGGGAGTCACCTTCACTTAAAGCAGAAGTTCCAGTTTTGGGTGGAACTCCGCTTTAAGTGATTTATTGTAAAATAAATCTTTACCTATTTTTATTGTTTCATAGTCCATACTTTCACACAATTGTATTGTGCTTAGGAATATCTGCATAGAGCAACGAATCTCAGGAATAATTAATTGGTCAGCTTAATTATTTTCAAATAATTTATTTTTCTATTGGAGGCACAGTTATACATAATTAATTGCTCAAATATCCTGACAACCCAATATGCTTTGCGCAGTAGGCGTTTATGTATGTCCTAAATAACTAATAAGTGTGTGCCGGACTTTTCCAAAGTGTAAATGGAGATTGCAGTGAATGTGTAGGCCTGACAGGTAAGATTTTAAGAAGCTGGTGAGGCCAGACAGTCAAGATTTTTCTGCATAAAGGACAGGTGTGCATAAGACTTGAATGTCCTCCCCTAAAAATGTAACTGTGCTAAAAGAGCAAATGTAGGTACTTTTTTGAAACAATATATTTCTGAATACCTTTTTATTCTATTACTATAACAATGAGGCTTTAATGTTGTGCATTTTGTAGACTCAAGCTACAAACTGCTCAGGTGTGAAGAGGGCCTTATGTTGGTGCTGGGAGGAAAGTTTTATCTACTGTACTTTGCTTCCATTTTCAAAGTTTGCAATACTCAAAGTTTGTTTCATTTTACACAAGACCATGTGCTAACCAGTGTATTTTTAATACAGTTGTCACAGTACAACCACATTGTACTCATCCTGCCCTGTTGTGCCATAGTCGTGGAATTTTTACATGCAGCAGTTTGGATGCATTATTGTAAAATAAAATGGCAGAAGGATCTTTTTTACTACCCCTCAAAATTGCAATCATTTAGACCTGAAGATTTCAATGACTTTCTTTGATCAAAGCTCAATTCAGATATCCTTATACTAAACATTCAGCACAACACTTTTCAGGCATACAAGATTAGAAAAGCCTAATAATTAACTTTATTACAATGTAAAATAAAATGCTATTAATCTGTATGCATGTATAACGGAATTGAATACTGAGATACAAAAAACAACAATTATTCATAATTCAGTCACCCAACTTGTTTGAGATATATCCTGGTTCCCATGGGACCTATTAGCTCACAGTTAGCAGAAAGATAAAAAAGGACTGGACAATTCAAGCAGAACCCAGGTTTTCATGTAATTATTCACTCTAACACTTTTAGCTACTCATGTCTGTTCTAAGTTTCTTAGTTTTCCTTCCTACAAGACCTGTTTTGCCAGCACACACTGATGCATTCTTCTTTATTATGTTTCATAGTGAGCCTTACTTCTTTATGTCTCAGGCTGCAAGGATTTTCTTTTCTATTGGCCAGTGAACAAAAGGAGGTCACTTGGAGAACAACAACAGAAAAGAATCCCAGTAGTTGAAAGACTTAGCACACACAGTATCTCACAAAAGTGAGTACACCCCTCACATTTTTCTAAATATTTTATTATATCTTTTCATGTGACAACACTGAAGAAATGACACTTTGCTACAATGTAAAGTAGTGAGTGTACAGCTTGTATAACAGTGTAAAATTGCTGTCCCCTCAAAATAACTCAACACACAGCCATTAATGTGTAAACTGCTGGCAACAAAAGTGAGTACCCCCCTAAGTGAAAATGTCCACATTGGGCCCAAAGTATAAATATTTTCTGTGGCCACCATTATTTCCAGCACTGCCTTAACCCTTTTGGGCATGGAGTTCCCCAGAGCTTCACAGGTTGCCACTGGAGTCCACTACCACTCCTTCATGACAACATCACAGAGCTGGTGGATGTTAGAGACCTTGCATTCCTCTACGTTCCCTTTGAGGATGCCCCACAGATGCGCAATAGGGTTTAGGTCTAGAGACATGCTTGGCCAGTCCATCAGCTTTACCCTCAGCTTCTTTAGCCAGGCAGTGGTCGTCTTGGAGGTGTGACTGTGGTCGTTATCATGTTGGAATACTGCCCTGCGCCCCAGTGTCTGAAGGGAGGGGATCATGCTCTGCTTCAGTATGTCACAGTACATATTGGAATTCATGGTTCCCTCAATGAACTGTAGCACCCCAGTGCCGGCAGCACTCATGCAGCCCCAGACCATGACACTCCCACCACCATGCTTGACTGTAGGCGAGACACACTTGTCTTTGTACTACTCACCTGGTTGCCGCCTCACACGCTTGACACCATCTGAACCAAATAAGTTTATCTTGGTCTCATCAGACCTCAGGACATGGCTCCAGTAATCCATGTCTTTAGTCTGCTGGTCTTCAGCAAACTGTTTGCAGGCTTTTTTTGTGCATCATCTTTAGAAGAGGTTACCTTCTGGGACAACAGCCATGCAGAACAATTTGATGCAGTGTGCGGCGTATGGTCTGAGCACTGACAGGCTGACCCCCCACCCCTTCCACCTCTGCAGCAATGCTGGCAGCACTCATACATCTATTTCCCAAAGACAACCTCTGGATAGGACGCTGAGAATGTGCACTCAACTTCTTTTGGTCGACCATGGCGAGGCCTGTTCCGAGTGGAGCCTGTCCTATTAAACCGCTGTATGGTCTTGGCCACCATGCTGCAGCTCAGTTTCAGGATCTTGGAAGTCTTCTTATAGCCTAGGCCCTCTTTATGTAGAGCAACAATTCTTTTTTCAGATCCTCAGAGAGGACACCAAATTTAACACACCTGCTCCCCATTCACACCTGAGACCTTGTAACGCTAACAAATCACATGACACCGGGGAGGGAAAATGTCTAATTGGGCCCAATTTGGACATTTTCACTTAGGGGTGTACTCACTTTTGTTGCCAGTGGTTTAGACATTATTGGCTTTACATTGTAGCAAAGTGTCATTTCTTGTCACATGAAAAGATATAATAATATATTTACAAAAATGTGAGGGGTGTACTCACCTTTGTGAGATACTGTAACTACCCTGAGGTTCAATTGCCAGAGGCGCCTGGTGTGGTTGCTCAAAGGATAGGCACAAGTCACCTGTGTTAGTAAAACATCCAATTATTTTACTTCACCAAATAAAACATGTTTTTGTGGCTTTGAACTGCCACTTCTTCAGTTCAAGGTGATAAAATTGGTGCCTAGTGTCAGCTGGTAGTGTGATCCAATTGGGGAATATTCTTTATTGGGCACTAGGTGTAATGTAGAGCTTGGGGTAGGGATGTCATCTAAGTTCATCGATCTCCAACCTTTTCCACACTGGGGACCGGTGAAAGAAAATTGTGCCGAGGCCCAAGGGGCTCCCCGCCACACCTCTGACAGTGAAAAGTCCTGCACTGTGAGAGCTGTAAGGGCGTGAGAGCAGTCAGAGATGATGTCATCTCTCTGTTTCCTACTACATCTCAAACACTTAACAGTCACTCTGTATGGGCGGAAGTCGGAAGAGCGGTGATGCAGAGAGATATGTCCTCTTTGCTCGTCCACATCTCATGCCACCAGCCAGCCCACGGTCCTACTGCAGAGAGGCCACAGCCCAGCGGTGGGCCGCGGCCCACAGGTTGGAGACCCCTGATCTAAGTGGATCAAATGTAGCTGACATTTGAGAATCCCATGCCTTCCTGGCACAAGCCAATAAACACACAGACCATGTTCAAAGTAATATATATTAACAAAATGGGCAGCCCTGATACACAAGTGATTACTTTTCTCTTAAAAGCTTAGCTTACTTTTGTGGTGGTGTGGGGAGATTTATATTTTATAGAAATAATTGTTTAAAACCCATTATGAAATCAGGACTGGAGTGTGAAACAATCCATAAAAATGTTGCACTTAGTTATACTTGAAGTAAGAACCTGAATAAGGTATTTTCTAGCGTAAATTAGGTTGGGGTGCTAGGGTGGACCGGGAATGTTTTAATCTAAATCCTAAACTTGACAATCAGAACCCCTATTGGTGGGACTTTCTAGGTGGTGGGACAGAGAGTATTCACAAAAGTATATTGTTGTAAAAAATAATTATTTATTGCACATAGATTTTGGTTAAAAAGTAAAATTACAGAGTATTGCAAAAAACTTTTAATACATTACTTGACAATCTGTTAACAACCTACAAAAATTACAGCTTTACTGGCCCACACCAACAGACAGATATTATCGCTACACCATTCCGCAGTCCTATGCAAAAGGAGAACGCGTTTCAGGTTCAAGCCTTTCGTCAGGGGCTTTTTGCAGAATGTGTTCGTGTATCCAATACGCAAGATCTCTACTAGTGACACCCACAGATCTTCCTAATCCTGGTGTGCAATAGAGAGTAATGAAAAGGTGAAGCTGGAGTCAAAACTGTGTTTTTTAGTCGGTATGGTGAAAAAATCCGGCCAAGCCTATATGTTGCAGTTGCCCTCGTGCCCGTGCCAAATAGAGGGAGGCGTTAATTTCAGATTGTGATCTCAAGATACCAGATATTATAAAGAAGTATGTAAGGGGAGGAAGACCATCTGGTTCCTGGGTCGCCCCTTTCTCCGAAGCGTTTGCTCGCAAGTGTTGCACAAGAAGTATTTTGGTTTTATTCTTTCTCTTTTCAAAGCACCATGCACCTTGGTCCATCCAAACAACAACGGAGGCAGATAAATCTGTCTGCAGCACTTGACAGGATCTGCCGTGCGTGTGCTCCTAGGGTGGTGCCTGTGTCTCCAAGATCTCCCGTCTCCACACAGACAGATTTATCTGCCTCCGTTGTTGTTTGGACGGACCAAGGGGTATGGTGCTGTGGTGAAAAAAGAAAGAATAAGACCAAAATACTTCTTGTGCAACACTTGTGAGCAAACGCTTCGGAGAAAGGGGCGACCTGGGAACCAGATGGTCTTCCTCCCCTTACATGCTTCTTTTTTTTCTCTATAATATCTGGTATCTTGAGATCACAATCGGAAATTAACGCCTCCCACTATTTGGCACGAGGGCAAATGCAACATATAGGCTTGGCCAGAATTTTTTCACCATACCGACTAAAAAGCACCATTTTGACTCCAGCTTCACCTTTCCATTACTCTCTATTGCATACCAGGATTAGGAAGATCTGTGGGTGTCACTAGTAGAGATCTTGCGTATTGGATACGCACACACATTCTGCAAAAAGCCCCGGACGAAAGGCTTGAACCTGAAGCGCATCAGGCTCTTCTCCTTTTGCATAGGACTGCGGAATGGTGTAGAGATAACGTCTGTTTGTCTGTTGGTGTGGGCCAGTAAAGCTGTAATTTTTGTAGGTTTGTCAATTTGTCAACACAGATTGTCAATTAATGTATCAAAAGAAGTTTTTTGCAATACTCTGTAATTTCACTTTTTAACCGAAATCTATGTGGAATAAATAATTATTTTTTACAATATACTTTTGTGAATACTCTCTGTCCCACCACCTAGAAGGTCCCACCAATAGGGGTTCTGATTGTCTAGTGTCGAATTTGGGATTGGTGGTGGTAACAGACCAGCATTGCCTATTTGGTAGATTTCTACACTAAATCCTAAACTTGTTCTTCAAGCAATTCTTGAGAGGAACCCCGGGCATGCGCGGCACGTCACGTCATTGTGATGTCCACACGCATGTGCCATGGTACCTAAACACACTGTATTTGGCAGCGAATTCTGGGCTTGGTTGTCTTTACAGCCCAGCCTGCTTTTGTGCCACATAACATTTAGGGGAGCAGGTCCTTGAGCCTGGGTGGCATACTATATATAATGGCCTTTCTTTATGGAGTCTTTATCACTATTAGCAATAGACTGTCACTTGGCTGGCCCTCTTGGGTCCGTCACTTTGGGGTATTGTATTCATTCCCCTTTTGGGGTTGCTGACTTATTTATACTCACTGCTCATGCTCACTATCTGTTTCATATGCTATGCCCTGACCCTTATACTAGCCGTGATGCTACTCAGTATTGACTCAACTTGGGATGAGCTTTACGGTCACCCTTTTCTTCCCTTGTGCACCTCCCTTATTCTTTTATTATTTTACGTCATCCTTATTATGCTCACTTACACTTTCCAGGGTTTTATTCTTATGGGCCCTGTAGTTTGTCCAAGCCTCTGGGTGGCATACTATATATAATGGCCTTTCTTTATGGAGTCTTTATCACTATTAGCAATAGACTGTTACTTGGCTGGCCCTCTTGGGTCCGTCACTTTGGGGTATTGTATTCATTCCCTTTTGGGGTTGCTGACTTATTTATACTCACTGCTTATGCTCACTATCGGTTTCATATGCTATGCCCTGACCCTTATACTAGCCGTGATGCTACTTCGCATTGACTCAACTTGGTCTGAGCTTTACGGTCACCCTGTTTCATCCCTTGTGCACCTCCCTTATTCTTTGATTATTTTACATCATCCTTATTATGCTCACTTACACTTTCCAGGGTTTTATTCTTATGGGCCCTGTAGTTTGTCCAAGCCTCGGGTCTGCCCCTCTATCAGCTCCCAGACAGAGCTTACCCTGATGACCTAATCTCATATGGCTGTGATCTTTGATATACCTGCACCATTTATGGGGTCTTTTCTGTTCATCTCTGTGAATTTGTGGTTGCGTAAGTATACCTTTTATACAGATTAATTTTTACTACCTTTGGTGGTTCCATCTACATATACAGGAGTTTATTATATATAGAATTGCTTATGACATGGTCTCTTCACTGATATACATAAACTAAATTTTGGATGTCTCCTGATGACATGGGCGCTGCCATGAAATGCGTAGAGATTACAGTCTGAATATGCATCAATTCAAGTGCTCTTGTAATTTTGTATTTATGTAACCCAACAGGAATACATGTACATTGTGTCTTTTGTATCTTGATATACACAAAATGTATACTTTTATGTCTGATTTTAATTTGAACATTTAATACATTTTGTATCTTTTTTACATTTTGGTATCTATTTTATTAGGCAAAAGTCCTACGGGCAAAAATTAATTTTTTGGGTTTTCATATACACTATATTACTAAAAGCATGCCTTTACATGACATGAACTTGAATGGCATATCAGTCTTAGTCTGTAGGGTTCAATATTGAGTTGGCCCACCCTTTGTAGCTATAACAGTTTTAACTCTTCTGGGAAGGCTGTCCACAAGGTTTAAGAGTGTGTCTATGGGAATGTTTGACCATTCTTCCAGAAGCGCATTTGTGAGGTCAGGCACTGATATGGGATGAGAAGGCCTGGCTCACAGTCTCCGCTCTAATTCATCCCAAAGGTGTTCTATCAGGTTGAGGTCAGGATTCTGTGCAGACCAGTCAAGTTCCTCCATACCAAACTCGCTCATCCATGTCTTTATGGACCTTGCTTTGTGCACACTCATGTTGGATCAGGAAGGGGCCATCCCCAAACTGTTCCCACAAAGTTGGGAACATGAAATTGTCCAAAATGTCTTGGTATGCTGGCGCCTTAAGAGTTCCCTTCACTAGGACTAAGGGGCCAAGCCCAACTCCTGAAAAACACCCCATCCTCCACCAAATGATTTGGACCAGTGCACAAAGCAAGGCCCATAAAGATATGAATATGTGAAAGTGGAGGAACTTGACTGGCCTGCACAGAGCTCTGACCTCAACCCAATAGAACCCCTTTGGGATGAATTAGAGCGGAGACTGCAAGCCAGGCCTTCTCGTCCACATCAGTTTCAGTTACCAGTTGCACTTCTGAAAGAATGGTCAAACATTCCCATAGCCACACTCCTAAACCATGTGTTCCCAGAAGAGTTGAAGCTGTTCTAGCTGCAAAGGGTAGGGCCAACTCAACACTGAACCCTATAGACTAAAACTGGGATGCCATTAAAGTTCATGTGCATGTAAAGACAGGCGCCACAATACTTTTGGTAATATAGTGTATCTTAGCAATCGAGTTCTGCCATCTTCTTAGCAACTGTGGCTTCTTCTTTGTTTGTAACATGTTGGTTTAGTTTTTTTGCCAGGTTTAAAATCATACCTGGGTGTAGACATTACTAAAACTAGAAATGTAACATAAACTACAAAAAGTCTTGTGTAGCAGTCATATATGCTGCATCAAACTTTTTAAAGTAAAAGCTGCATTATTGTTAGCAATGAATTTGGGCTACAGCACCAATGTTATCACATGCTCCAGCTCACATTTATTGCATCATTTTGCCACACAGGTCAATGCACACATTTGGTCCTGTGTATCAGGTAGTGTTCAGCACTCCTTAGAAGTAAGCACTGAACTCCTAAGTTTGAAGACATTTTTGAAGTAAAGTGGTCAAAGTAACAAACTCCATATTCCAAACATTCCCAATAAAATATGACATTTTCGTATCATTAGATGAATCAGAATGAACATCTTCACACACATCATCATACTAATATCAACAGCTAGAAATGTATCCATAGTGTACATTAATAAATCTATTTAGCAGAGCTAAAATGATAACCCTTTGCTGCTGCAAGCTAGATGCTATTGGGAAAAATCTTACTGTATTCCTTAGGGCAACACAATTGCTGACAATCACAAAGACTCCTCAAAAACACGGAAATTTAGCATCAAAGGCATCACCATGGCAACTGCTTATGTCTGCCCAAGTCTCTAAAACATGCAAAGCTGCCGATTTGAGTCATATTGTTGGAAGTTCCTACTTTGTCTATTTAATACATGTGGGTCTGTTATTAAGGAAATACACCATAAAATTGTAGGTAATTAGTTATTTGCAGCAACATAAGAAAAAAAAAAGAAGTAATCCGTGGATTGCAAATAATGTTGAGGTATGATTACCATTCACTCTGTCTTGTACTTCAGTGCCTGGCACAGTGGAGGCTGGCAGAGGAACGAAGGAATTAAACATCAAAAAGGCAGATGTGAAAATTGAGCTATTTGTTCAAAGCTCATGTAATTTCGGCATAGCCTGATGGTGATGACTCACTGGCACTAAAGCTCAAAATGTATTTTAAAGGTAATTCCTATGTGTTTACCAGTAAACCCTTTACATGGCACATATTTTGACAGGACAGTACTGGTTTGTTTAATCCTCAGTGGGACATTGTAGAAATGATCCAAGAGCATACTGATAGGTTAGCTGGCATCATCTCACAATAACCCTAATGAGTGTGGATGGGCAATGTGGAAATTAAATCGTGAACATCTTCGTTGTGATCTGCTTATACCTGTAGTGCCACTCTAAGCAATAAAAGAAAATGTATATTGTCCCGCTGGTGCTCAAAAATGGGGTGCCGGCATGAAACACCACCATCCAGTAGTGTGTAGTAGACTTAGAAAAATCACCGCTCTCCCAGTCCAGTCTGTGTTGTTAACATGCATGAGATGGTCTCAGCCCTTATACCACTCCACAAGCCAAGCCCTCTGACATGTGTCGCCCCACCCACAGGGGCTTAGTCATAGAGGTAAAGGGCAGAAGCTGGACGGAAGAACTTATGCATCACTAGCCATGAAGATGAGGAGATAAATATGTGCAAGTGATTAAGGTGGTGAAGTGAATGGATACGATATGGAGGAAAAGAATCAGCCTATGACTAAGGCTGGCCATACATTATAAATTTTTTTGTACAACTTTCCTTTAGATTTACCAAAGCCATATAATATTGGGTCAAACTGAAACACTTTCAATTTTTATGCAATTAGGCAGGCTATTGCACTACATAGTTGAAGGTAAATCTAAAGGAAACGGAACAAGAAAATTGTATAATGTATGGCCAGCTTAAGCACCAGTGGGTGGGGCTTGTGAAGTTAAACTCTGAAACATGTCAGAGGGTGTGGCTTGTGGAGTGGTGTAAGGCCCAGGCCATCTCACACGTTAACACATGATGGACATTGGACTGGGAGAGCGGCGATTTTTCACGAAGTATACTACACACTACTGCTTGGTGAAATTTCATGAAGGCACCCCATTCCTGAGCACCATCTTCCTTTTTTGTTTAGAATGGTGCTACAAATAAAGACAGGTTAAAAAATGAGTTGCATGGTAGAGTTTACTGCACCAATCCCACAAAAAAGCCCAGTTACAATATGCCCGACAACACCTTGACACTCCTCACAGCTTCTGGCACACTGTAATCTAGAGTGATGAGACCAAAATAGAGCTTTAAAGTCACAACCATAAGATCTGTTTGGAGAGAGATCAACAAGACCTGTAATGACTTGAATACCATCCCCGCTGTGAAGCATGGTGGTGGCTCACTGATGTTTCAGGAGTGTGTGAGCTCTAAAGGCACAGGGAACCTTGTGAAAATGTTAAAACCTCTGCCTACAAGGTATGAAAAATCTTTGAATACCCTTTATGCTCAAACTACTATATACTGTATCGGGCAGTCTATTCCAGGTGCCACACATTGGGGGGGGGGGGGGGGTCA
>BLSH010066462.1:518189-536973 GCA_018402905.1 Glandirana rugosa | reverse complement strand
ATGTGTATAAGAGACAGTAACTGCCCCCACCTGTGTCACTGGCTACATAACTGCCCCCACCTGTGTCACTGGCTGCATATTTCCCCCACCTGTGTCACTGGCTGCATAATTACCCCCACCTGTGTCACTGGCTGCAAACTGCCCCCACCTGTTTTACTGTATACTGTGTCCTATGATGCTGAGCTGTATACTGTGCCCTGTGATGCTGAGCTGTATACTGTGTCCTGTGATGCTGAGCTGTAAACTGTGTCCTGTGATGCTGAGCTGTATACTGTGTCCTGTGATGCTGAGCTGTATACTGTGTCCTGTGATGCTGAGCTGTATACTCCTGACACAATATGTGGAATACAGGGGACGGAGTGGGTGGATTCTATAAGGGGTGTGGCTTATTAAAAGTAGGAGGGGGTCAAAGGGAAGGGCGGGGCCTGGCGCCCCCCCCATCCAAAAACTTCACCAGCCGCCACTGCTTAGACCCCTGATGTCTCTTTGTAAGATAAAGAAAGGGTCTGAGGACAGAGTCTCCATTCCCTTTCTCTGCAGTCTGAGCTACATTTCATATGAATGAATAGCGGTTTCTACACACAGACTCCTATTCAATCACAAAACTGAAGCTCAAGAAACATAGTTTACTCTGCTTCAGTGTTGGTAAAACACAGGAGCACTGTGTATCACTGTGTTGAGCAAGGGGCTGGTAATGATATATCAGCCCCCCCCCCCCCCGCCTCCTGAACACTGGCAGCCACATCGATCTCCCATCCCAGCAGCAGCTACAGCTTGCGGGAGAGGCAGGAGGGGGAGCCAGCCAGCAGCTCCAGGGAGGTGGACACAGGTTTGTGGTGTGTGGGACGTGCAGGACAGGAGGTGCGGGGAGCACCATGGAGGGAAAGGATATTTGGGCAGATCTGGATTCCCCGGCACAAAGCTCCCCTGCAGTAGCTAAAGCTGGCCAGAGGGAAGTTGGCCAGCAGCGCTGCAGGGAGGTGGTGCGGGGCATCGGTCAGGGGGGTGGGGGCCGTACAGGGTAAGAGCAGTGAGGGGATCTAAATTCTGAGTTAAATTCTCTGCAGCTCCAAGCTGGCAGTAAGGGAGAGGAGACGGCTCACAGGGCATCGGTGCTGGGGGAGGGGGGGGGGCATTAGGCCTCATGTACACTGCAGCTGATAAACGGACATTAAGGCCTCATGCACACAGGACATTAAAAACGCAAAACAAACCACAAAAACGATGGTAATATAACGCTGGTACAAGCTGAAAAAATCCTTGATAAGCTGTCCTTTTTTTTGGACATTTTTTTTAAAGTCCTGTGTGCCTGAAGCCTTAGGGGCAGTTGGGTGTTTTTTTTAGCTGCCCCTGAACGCTCCTCTATGTTATCTTATCTGTACATGTACACTCAGTTGTTTTTAGGAGATTCGTGACAGTTGAGTTTACTGGCATTTTTTTGAAAGTAGATAAATCACGCTCAGGATGGTAGTTTGCTGGCAATTCAAGCGCCAAATGATTGTAACTGCTTGTAAACCCTTGTAAAAGTTGACCCGAGTTTATGCATGTTTTAATTTACAAGCATTTTTTTAAAGAGGAACATGTAAGATATGGGAAAAACACAATTTTCACCATATGCTGTTGCCTGCAAGGGGGGGGTGGGGGGGTGGGGGGGGGGAGAGACAGAGAGAGAGACAGACAGAAAGAGACACGGACAGAAAGAGAGAGAGAGACAGACAGACAGAAAGAGACAGAGAGAGACAGACAGAAAGAGACACAGACAGAAAGAGACAGAGAGAGACAGACAGAAAGAGACAGACATACAGAGAGAGACAGACACAGACAGAGAGAGAGAGACAGAGACAGACAGACAGAAAGAGACAGACAGAGAGAGACAGACACAGAGAGAGAGAGAGAGAGACACAGACAGAAAGAGAGAGAGAGAGACAGAAAGAGAGAGACAGAGAGAGAGAGACAGACAGAGTGAGAGACAGACATACAGAGAGAGACAGACACAGACAGAGAGAGAGAGAGAAAGAGAGAGAGACCGAGAGACAGAGACACAGACATACAGAGAGAGAGAGAGAGACAGACAGAGAGAGTGAGAAAGACAGGGAGAGACAGAGAGGTATAGATAGAGAAAGACAGACAGAGAGAGAGGGAGGGAGACAGAGAGAGAATCCATAGTTAAAGCACACTGCTCTCTCTTCTCTCACAGAATGGCTGAAATAGTTAATAATACAGGGGAACCTCGCATTATGAGCATAATCCGTTCCAGGAGAATGCTTGTAATCCAAAACACTTGTATATCAAAGCAAGTTTCCCCATAGGAAACAATGGAAACTCTGATGATTCGTTCCACAATGACTGCTTGTCTATGCAGTACTGTATGTGACCAGAGGTGCGGGGGCACTGGTGAGGCTCGGAGACGCTCTGAAACACTCAGGAACTGTTGACACTTTCGGTATTTCTGAGCGTCTCCGAATGTTTCCGAACATCTCCGAGTCTACCAGCGCCCCCGCACCTCTGGCCACATACGGTATTGCATACACAGAGGCTTGAATCCTGCTTGTTTTGCGAGACAGCACTCACAAACCAAGTCAGGATTTAAAAAAAAAAAAACAGTTCGTATTGCGACGCGCTCGTATACCACGTTACTCGCAATTCGAGGTTCCACTGTACTTGTTTTTCATGCATTGTGGACATTTGTGAGAATGACAATCTGGTTGGGTGAGAGAGGTGAGGAGAGAGGAGACTGACAATGGTGGCTGGGCAGATTGTATGCAGGGTTAGGACACCGGCTCCTTAGGCAGTACAGACTGGGGGTCTGTGAGTCCTGGTCCGCCCACTACAGCAAGCAGGGATGGAAGTACATCCCTGCTTGCCAGAGAAAACTACAAATGGGCTGTACCAAGACTGGTGACTGGGAGGAACAGCAGCCGCCAGTCTTAAAAACAAGGAAATCACTGGGAACTAATGGTTTTATTTGCAAATCATCAGCCTATTACAGAGAACCTACTGAGCTAACAAGATGGATAGGATATCCGCTGAAGGTGATCAGCAAACAAGACATGTAAAATAAATTTCCCCGGAGTTCTCCTTTAAGTTTGGCCACAGATTTACTTTGTATGGCAGTCCTGCAATCCTATACAATATGCATTTTCTTTACCTGGAAACAGCTTTTTAAAATTTGGGACTGTCAAATGTGTATTTTTCAAATGAAAGGAGGAATTTTGACTTACCTGCAAATTCCATATCTTAGAGTATAGTACAGAAAGGTAAGCAATAACAGGCAACATGACTGCCTAAGCAACCCAGGATTGTTGCAAGCAGCAGAGCTGGAGCTACCACCACCAAAGATTGGGCTTGTACATGTTAGGTCAGGAAGATGTAATTAGGAGACCAAGTGGTGGAACTATAATGGCAGGCATTGTAGGCATGATGATAGACCGTCCCAAAGTTTTCCAATAAATTTGTGAAAAGAGCTCAAAATAATGCCGGAGGGGCATTAATGAAAGGGGAGTAAGGCCCCTGAGGCAAATCCACCTGGTGAAGATGAAAATCAAGGCAGGATGCCACTAATAAGAATCTGAGTGTAAGATGGAAAGGAAGTCCTCTGACCCACGAGGGACATTTTTACTAAGAAATAAACCTGATGAAAGGCTATGCCTAATGGGGGTAGAACCAACACAAAAGCCAAGCAGAAAACCCAAGATTAAGGTGCCAAGTTGAGTCAAGAGTGAAGATTCTGCCTATTTTAGTATCTTTTCTTTTATAATCTTTGAGGAAAGGACAGGTGTAAGACCAGTCCACTTAAAAAGATACAAAACCCAGTAGTTCTTGGGGATCCTGAATGGGAGATCAACCAAAAAACTTGGTTACAGAGTGTGTTCTGAGCACAAAAACCTCTGTTTGTACAGCAGGCAACCAGCCTTTTCAGATATATCAAGGGTAGAATAATAGCTTATAGCATCTCACAAAAAGTGAGTACACCCCTCACATTTTTGTAAATATTTTATTACATCTTTAATGTGACAACACTGAAGAAATTACACTTTGCTACAATGTAAAGTAGTGAGTGTGCAGCTTGTATAACAGTGTAAATTTGCTGTCCCCTCAAAATAACTCAACACACAGCCATTAATGTCTAAACCGCTGGCAACAAAAGTGAATACACCCCTAAGTGAAAATGTCCAAATTGGGCGTAAAGTGTCATTATTTTCCAGCACTGCTTTAACCCTCTTGGGCATGGAGTTCCCCAGAGCTTCACAGGTTGTCACTGAAGTCCTCGTCCACACCTCCATGATGACATCACGGAGCTGGTGGATGTTAGAGACCTTGCGCTCCTCCACCTTCCATTTGAGGATGTCCCACAGATGCTCAATAGGGTTTAGGTCTGGAGACATGCTTGGCGAGTCCATCACCTTTACCCTCAGCTTCTTTAGCAAGGCAGTGGTTGTCTTGGAGGTGTGTTTGGGGTTGTTATCATGTTGGAATACTGCCCTGCAGCCCATACTCCGAAGGGAGGGGATCATGCTCTGTTTCAGTATTTCACAGTACATGTTGGCATTCATGGTTCCCTCAATGAACTGTAGCTCCCCAGTGCTGGCAGCACTCATGCAGCCCCAGACTATGACACTCCCACCACCATGCTTGACTGTAGGCAAGACACACTTGTCATTGTACTCCTCACCTGGTTGCCGCTTGACACCATCTGAACCAAAAAGGTTTATCTTGGTCTATTCAGACCACAGGACATGGTTCCAGTAATACATGGCCTTAGTCTGCTTGTCTTCAGCAAACTGTTTGCAGGCTTTCTTGTGCATCATCTTTAGAAGATGGGATGACAGCCATGCAGACCAACTTGATGCAGTGTGCAGCGTGTGGTCTGAGCACCAACAGGCTGACCCCCAATCCCTTCAACCTGTGCAGCAATGCTGGCAACACTCATACGTCTATTTCCCAAAGACGACTTCTGGATATGAAGCGGAGCACATGTACTCAACTTCTTTGGTCTACCATGGCAAGACCTGTCCTGTTAAACTGCAGTATGGTCTTGGCCATCGTTCTGCAGCTCAGTTTCAGGGTCTTGGTAATCTGCCTAGGCCGTCTTTATGTAGAACAACAATCCTTTTTTTTCAAATTCTCACAGAGTTCTTTGCTATGAGGTGCCATGTTGAACTTCCAGTGACCAGTATGAGAGAGTGGGAGCAATAACACCAAATTTAACACACCTGCTCCCCATTCACACTTGAGACCTTGTAGCACTAACGAGTCACATGACGAGGAGGGAAACTGGCTAATTAGGCTCAATTTGGACATTTTCACTTAGAGGTGTACTCACTTTTGTTGCCAGCGGTTTAGACATTAATGGCTGGGTGTTGAGTTATTTTGAGAGGATAGCAAATGTACACTGTTATACAAGCTGTACACTCACTACTTTACATTGTAGCAAAGTGTAATTTCTTCAGTGTTGTCACATAAAAAGATATAATAAAATATTTACAAAAATGTGAGGGGTGTACTCACTTTTGTGAGATACTGTATGTTCAAATCCCTGTGTTAACAGACGTGCTGGTAATGCCAGAGCCTGTGAAGCAAAAGCAGAAGGAGGCCTTGCGGAAATGGAAATGTTCTATTGGAAAGTGTTTTAAGTCTTCTGTTAGTAGGGTGAATATGCCTGAGGAACTGGTTACTATAATTATTATTATTATAATACAGGATTTATATAGCACCAACAATTTACGCAGCGCTTTACAATATAAAAGGGAGACAATACAGTTGCAACACAATACAAGAGGATTAAGAGGGCCCTGCTCAGAAGAGATTACAATCTAATAGGGTGGTACAGGTGGTACAAAAGGTCGTAACTGTGGGGAATGAGCTGATGGTAAAAAATTACCTGGAGGTATGATAGGCTTCGCTGAAGAAATTCGAGTTAGAGTAGGAGATAGGCAGATAGGCTGAGGTAGAGAGTTCCAGAAGATGGGAGAGGCTCTGGAGAAATCCTGGAGACGAGCATGGGAGGAGGAAACAAGGGAGCTTGAGAGTAGGTCTTCAGAGGAGTGGAGAGGGCAGTTTGGGTGATATTTGGAGACAAGAATGGTGATATAGCTTGGGGCAGAGTTGTGAATGGCTTGGTATGTTGTGGTTAGTATTTTGAATTTAATTTGCTGGTCTATCGGGAGCCAGTGTAGGGATTGGTGGAGAGGGGTGGCAGACACTGAGCGGTTGGTAAGGTGGATAAATCTGGCAGCAGCATTCATGATAGACTGAAGAGGGGATAGCCTATGGAGAGGTAGGCCAACAAGAAGGGAGTTGCAATAGTCAAGGCGAGAGATAACAAGGGAGTGAATGAGCTTGGTGGTTTCATTTGTTAAAAAGGGGCGTATTTTAGAGATGTTATGGAGGTGAAGTCTACAAGCTTTTGACAACAATTGGATTTGGGGCCAAAAGGACATGTCAGAGTCTAGGATTACACCTAGTACCCTGGCATGAGTGGAGGGATTGATGGTTGCATTATAATCAGAGTGATGCAGGCAGAATCCCTGGCAATATGAAGCGTTTAGAAAGGAGCTGAAATATGAGCATGCTCAGTAGAGAACACCAGCTGATCTTCACAATCTCAGCCTGCAATGAGGACACAGAGAGGATAGGAGAAACAGCTGAAGGCAGGGTCAGCCAGGTATGGTGGCTTCATTTGTTGAAAAGGGGCATATTTTAGAGATGTTACATTATTAAATCCAGACTATGAAAAACGCTCATTACATGCTATATAAGAGAAAGTGCATACTCACGAAATGTGATGAGTGAAGCGTTGACCCTGCCCTTCAGCTGTTTCTCCTATCCTTTCTATGTCCTCATTGCAGGCTGAGATTGTGAAGATCAGCTGGTGTCCTCTACTGAGCATGCTCATATTTGAGTTCCCTTCAAAGCGCTTCAATAATTCTTTTTTCTTATCTGTTCAGCCCACATGACTAGAGTCACACACGTGGGCATATACACCGTGGTAAATGATACTCCCCTACCTCCTCCTCCATGTCCTCCTATTGCTAAACACTATGGGGATGGGCTATAATATGATGAATGATTACATTCACTAAGAGCTTTGTTTTAATATACATCAATATTAAATATATCAAATGTAATTGCTAATACCTTTAAAGTAAAAAACAGAGCCTGGATGCAGATGCCCTCTAACATTTTCTTTTTAGAATTTAATTTGAATTGCTCTTCAGACTAACTGGCACAGCATCAATCAGGGCTCGCAAGACACTTATACTGTAGAGAGCATAGATCAGCAGAGTAATAGAAGCCCCCCCCAAGGATGTTTCCCTGCAGATGTAAAAGAACAGGGAAAGATAACGTGATCACAGAACAGTGCTGCAGGGAAAAGGTACTTAAAGGATTAAAAAAAAAAACAAAAAAAAAAATACCGTGGCATGATAGATATGATTTATGTGAATAAATTATGGCAATTAACAGTTCTCTATTTAATATCAATTTAACAACTTGCTTACCGGGCACCACCTTCCTGACCAGGCCAATTTGACATTTTTATCATTTTCTTTTACACAAATAGAGCTTTCTTTTGGTGGTATTCAACCACTTAAGGACCAGCCACCGCAGTTATACTGTGGCAGGTTGGCTCTATTGCGCAAATTGTTGTAGCTGTACATTGGTTTGTACAATAGATACAGTGGGCGCATGCGTGGCCCCAATGTCCTCCGGCCATCCACGATTGCTCCACAGAGACCCAGAATGGGGATCTGTCAATGTAAACAAAAAGATCCCGTTCTGACAAGGGAGTAGAGAGAGATCGTCTGTTCCTAGTGATCAGGAACAGAAATCTCTCTCCTCCTCCAGTTCCCCCACAGTCAGAAATATCTCCCAGGGAACACATTTAACCCTTTGATCACTACTAGTGTTAACCCCCTTCCCTGTCAGTGTCATTTATACAGTAATCAGTGCATTTTTATAGCACTGATCGCTATATAAATGTCACTGGTCCCAAAAAAGTGTCAAAAGTGTCTGAGCTGTCCGCCACAATGTCGCAGTCCCGCTAAAAATCACTGATCACTGCCATTACTAGTTAAAAAAAATAAAAATGCCATAAATCTATCCCCTATTTTGTAGACGCTATAACTTTTGCGTAAACCAATCAATATATGCTTATTGTGAATTTTTTTACCAAAAATATGTAGAAGAATACATATTGCCCTAATCTGAGGAAAAAAATTGTTTATTTATTTATTTATTTTTTGGATATTTATTATAGCAAAAAGTAAAAATTATTGACTTTTTCAAAATAGTCGCTCTTTTTTTGTTTATATCGCAAAAAATAAAAACCACAGAGGTGATCAAATGCTACTAAAACAAAGCTCTATTTGTGGGGAAAAAAGGGCATAAACTTTGTTTGGGTACAACATTGCACGACCGTACAATTGTCAGTTAAAGCGACGCACCAAAAATGGGTTGGTCATTAAGGGGGTAAATACTTCTGGTCCTTGGGTGCTTAATCAAAACTGGGTTTTTTATTTTTTGCTAAACAAACAAAAAAAGACCAATAATTTAGAAAAAAAACAAAACGTTTTTCATATTTTGTTTTAAAATTTTGCAAACAGCTAATTTTTCTTCTTCACTGTTGGGCACTGATGAGGCAGCACTGATAGGCTGCACTGATGGGTGGCACTGATGGGCATTGATAAGTGGCACTGATGAGCACTACTGATGGGCACTGATAGGAGGCACTGATGGACGGCACTGATAAGTGACAGTGATTATGAGGCAGTGATGGCACTGATTAGCAGTATTGATGGGCACTTATTAGCAGCACTGGTGGGCACTAAGGGGACCGATGTCCCTCTAACAGCAGCTGGTTAAAGGCTTTCTTCTTTTCTTCATGCTGACAGGCTTCTGTTTACTTCCGTGATCAGCTGTCATTGGCTGACAGCTGATCACGTGGTAAATGGCCCGCTGTAATTGGTCATTTGCCCCGATCAGTGATCAGCCGAGTCCCAAGGACTCGGCGATCACAGAGTGTGCCGAAAACTCCACAGAGCAGCGTGAGAATGGAAGGAAGTCCATGTACGCCCTCCCTAAATTTTAAGCCCGCGCTGTAGCCATTTTCCGGCTTTAGCGCGGGCGCCAAGTAGTTCATTTCTTTTTCAATCATCATAAAATGTTAATTTTGTCAATTACAATGTTGCTAAGGCTTTCACAAATAGTGGAAATAAGCATCTCAATATCACCAGACACATTATGTGATGGTATATCAGCTTGTGCATAAGGGCCCGGGGGCACAGGTATCTTCTGTGACCTTTTAAAAATCACCCCCAGGTCCTTTTGTTCCCTTTTAAGGCTTCATGCACACAGGACGTTAAAAATATCAGCGTTATATTATCAGCGTTTTTGTGCGTTTTTAAAGGGCCAGTGTTTTTTTTTTTGTCCCTCAATTGATCTAAAACGTCCAAAAACTTCAGTGACCGGCATTTAACTGCGTTTTTGCACGTTTTTGAGCGTTTGAAAGTTTTTACAGCTGAAAAACGTCTTTCAGAACCGACTGGTCTTGGGCTGTATTTTTACAGCTCATAAACGTCACTGCCAAAAACAGTTGATAACAGCCTATGTGTGCATGAACACATAGGATAACATGATGGAGAGTTTATTGATAGGAAAATAGGAAAAGACCGATAAGAAGAGGAACCTGGCGTTTCTGACTTTCAGACAGAATTGGCTGTATTAAAGAGACTGGTGTTACAATGTGCTCCTGTTCTGGTGTTAGAGAGTGTTATCCGAGGTCTTGGCAGAGCAACTGTGTGGACCGTTTGGATTCTGGCCGGGGTAGGAGGCTTCTTTGGTTGGGATTACGCCCTGAAGTCATGAATATCCAAACGCCTAATAACAGAGACACTCTAGTTTCAGATAGGCACATAGGATGCCTTCTGGCTAATAAGGAAAATAACAGGCATCTTAAAGAGTTGTATACTCTAAAGTTTAAAACTGCTGACAAGGTTACTTAAAAACAGATCTGTAGATACATCAATTTCTGTTTTCTTTTTGTTTGGATGATACAGCTATTTATCATAAAGTGCAAGGTAAAGAACAAAGGAGTGCTTAATTCTAAGTACCATACATACTGCATTTGTGAACATCATTAAATCCTTTAATGTTTGATTACTTTGCATATTAATATTTATTTAAAAAATGTCTTAAAGCAGATTTAACGGCAAAAATATTTGGGATACAATGGAAATAGTTAAAATCCTGATCAGATTTTTTGGCCATTTTATGTCCCATTTGAGAAAGCTCCTTTCACTTTCTGTCCTGTAGACACAACAGGAAATGGTGAGCTGTCACCAGAGAAAGTGTCCCCATAAGAAGATTTCCCCTCTATTTAAGTATAGTGACAATTCTAAGGTTTTCATTTTTTTTCCCTACTTTTAGTACCACGGTGGATTTGATTTAAATCAAGTCGATTTAAATCACTAGTAAAAAGGCTTGATTTAAATGAACTCAATTTAAATGATAATTTTTAAAGAGGAACTGTCATCTCTGTCCTGCAGCGGCTCCTCTGACCCCCTGCTGACTCTCAGACAGTTCCATTCACTTTAAAGGGATGGCTGGTGACGCAGCAGTGACACAAGGTGAGGGACATGGCGGCAGCAGGTGAGTGGATGCCCGCTAACAGGCACTGCCATGATGGATCTGAAATGACAGGTGCTCTTTAAATGTAAGAACTTATTCTTGCTGGTAGTTAGAATCTTTAATATTTGCAAAAAAATGACGGTTTCCTATTTAGAATAATAAGCTGGCAGGTAAGTAAAAAAGCGATATCAGAATTGATTCAATCATACAGTTTGTAGTGTACAATGGGTTAAAGGAATATTCCTGAACGGTTTTATCTCGTGGTTACTGAGAAATTGTGTGAATGCATCAATGCAGTGCATGTTATCTCAGCTTGCAGAGCTTGGATTCACTGAATGAGTTTACCAAAAATGCAAATATTGCAGAATATACAGCCTTATGCTGTAAGCCTAAGCTCAATTTCATGCTGAATAAACTAAAATATTAAAGCGGTTGTCTACCCAATTTTACTACTTTTACCTACAGGTAAGCCTATAATAAGGCTTACCTGTAGGTAAAATGAATATCCCCTAAACCTGTACGGTTTAGGAGATATTCCCTCTCCAAAATGCTTTGGAGTTACGGCGCATGCGCCGTGTATGTCTCGGCAAAGGCCCGGCAATAGGGGCGGACAGTCCCGAGTGACGTCTCGCGGCTCCTGCCAGTCACAGCGCCGGAGCCGCGTACCCGGAAGCAATATCCGGTGGAAGATGTCCGCTCCCACAGAGCGGACCGAGCAGCCCGGTCGGATCTTCGTTTCAAGGTAAGTATTTCATAATGAGCTAGTATGCGGTGCATACTAGCTCATTATGCTATTGTCTAGCAGGCTGTCATTTATTTTTATTTTTTTCAAATGGGTAGCCAACCGCTTTAATGTATCTTAAATAAAAAACATCTTTGGATAGATTTTTTTTTACTCCAAAAGCATTTTATTAAAATACATTTGATGAAAATCAAAAAAATCCAATTTAAATGAAAAAAATCCAATTTTTTTGATTTTTTTTCTTAAAAAATCATTGATTTTTATCCACCCAGTTTAGTACTGATGGCAGTGTTCAACAGGAGACACATGACATAGTGAGGGTAATTCTGCTCAACTGGCACACACACCACAATAAAAACCTGACTCCTCACGACTCTGTCCAAAAAGTTTTGGCTTTAAGATTTTAAAGGCAACCGGTTATGAGAGAAAAATGTAAGCTGTCCTGACCTCTCCCTTTGCTAGATATCTGGATGTCATGCTGATTCTGTGGCTTCGTTACTATGAGTTAATGACCTAAAAAAGTATAAAGAAACAGAATACTAACTTTTATTTGGTTTTTATTTGTTGCATAGTAGTTCCAAGTTAATGACTTAGAAGTAATAGCATTTTTAGAATAAGGCCAACAATGGCAGCCCCCATGTTACTATACTGACATAATGGTGTTCATGAAATAAAAAAGTCAGTATTTTAGAGATCTACATTGTGTAATATTCTACTATAATGGTCATGATCATTAAATAAACAAAATGCACATCATAATTTCAAAAATACCTCCTTAAAAAGAACATTGAGCTGCGATGAGCAGCCAGGAACCAAATACGATAATAACAGTGAGAGGAACAAATGTTCTCCTGGGCTCATTCAATCAGAACACCAGCTCCTGGATGAAAATCACTATGATTCATCCAGACTTTCCGAGTTGGCCAGTTCAATTCCTTTTTGGAAAGAATACAAATTCTAAAAGGAAACACCAAAACAGCTTTGTCACAACATATAAAGCAGAGGGATATGTAAATGGCGGACAAAACTTTATGGTGATTGGAAAAGACTAAGATTGGTAAGGAAGAAAAATCAACATTGTGCAATAATCTGCTACAGCTAACATGATCCTATTAAACATCGAGTTCTCAAAAACCATGACAGTAATTAGTCAAACAAAACGCACATCAAAATTTCTAAAATAATCTCTTAATTAACTGCAAAAAGAACATTGAGCTGTGATGGGCAGCCGGGAACCAAATATAATAACAGCGAGAGGAACAAATGTTCTCCTGAGCTCATTCAATCAGAACGCCAGCTCCTGGATGAAAATCACAATGATTCATTTAGACTTTACGAGTTGGCCAACTTAATTCCTTTTTGGAAAGAAGACAAATTCTACAAGGAAACACCGAAACAGCTTTATCACAAATTTGAAGCAAGGGACATGCAAATGGGGGACAAAACGTTCTGTTAATAGGAAATTACTAACAAAACGAAAATGAAAGTAGAACCAAAGGCAATCGTTTTTTTGATTTGGATAGTGATCAGGGGCTAGAACCACTTTCAGGTTTTTATAGCTTTTTGTGTCCCTGCTCAAGAGATTTTCTCTCTCTAATTGTCCTATTCTCCCAGGAAAGAAATGAGGGTAAACTCCAAATTTTAACCACTTCAAGAGAGGACATTTATGCCTCCTTCCTGCCCAGACCAATTTTCAGCATTCAGTACTCAGTCATGCTACACTGTACCCAAACAAAATTGTTATCATTTTTTTTACACAAATAGAGTTTTCTTTTGGTGGTATTTAATCACCTTTGGGTTTTTAATTTTTGTGACAGAAGTGAAAAAAAGAGTGAAAATTTTGAAAAAAAAATTTTTTTTAGTTTCTATGATAAAATTTTGCAAATAAGTAATTTTTGTTCATAAATGTGGGCCAAAACCTATACTGCTACCTATCTTTGGTAAAAATAACACAAATAAGTGTATATTATTTGGTCTGTGTGAAAGTTATAGAGTCTACAAGCTATGGTGCCAATCATTGAAAATTGATCACACCTGATACACTTACGACCTATCTCAATTCTTAAGGCCCTGAAATATCAGGAAAGTACAAATACCCCCCAAATGACTCATTTTTGAATAGTAGACATTCCAATGTATTTAGTATGAGGCACGGTGAGTTTTTTGAATTTGTATTTTTTTCCCACAATTCTTGGGAAAATTAAGAAATGATTTATTTATTTTTTTGCACAAAATTGACATGTCATTTTTCACACACAGCATATGCATAAATAAAACCCCAAACACCCCAAAATACATTCTGCTACTCGCCCCAAGTATGGCGATACCACGTGTGAGATTTTTTCACAGCCTGGCCACATAGAGAGGTCCAACATGCAGGGAGCACCTTCAGGCATTCTAAGAGCAAAAATTTCACATCTAATTTCCTAATGACCTATTACACTTTTGAAGGCCCTGGAACACCAAGACAATGGAATTGCCCACAAAATGACCCCATTTTGTTAAGCAAACACTCCAACATATATTCTATGAGGCATTATGTGTTTTTTGAATAGTTCATTTTTTTCCACAAGTCTTCGAAAAATGTGGAAAGAAAATCAAAACGCTTTGATTTTTACACAAAGTGGTCAATTTCTAAGATATTTCTAACACATAGCGTCTACATAGCAAAAATTACCCCCCCAAAATATATTCTGCTACTCGTCCCGAGTATGACAATACCACGTGTGAGACTTTTACACAGCCTGGCCACATAGAGAGGTTCAACATGCAAGCAGCACCATCAGGTGTTCTAGAAGCATAAATTACACATAAAATTTCATTCATAGCTATTACACTTTTGAAGGCCCTGCAGTACCAGGACAATAGAATCACCCTCAAAATGACCCCATTTTGGAAAGCAAACACTATGAGGCATTATGAGTTTTTTGTAAGGTTCATTTTTTCCACAAGTCTTCAGAATACGTGGAAAGAAAATGAAAACTTATTTTTATTTCACAAAGTGGTCAATTTATATCAGGGCTTGACAATATGCCTTGAATTTAGGAGCCAGCTAAAAAAGTTAGGAGCCAGTTTTTTATAGCGTAGTGTTGGGTTGTCAGCGCCCCCCCGGGGCAAGACAAGTAATTTGCGCCCCTAACCCTAACTTACTCACAGCAGAGCAGCCAGTCAATAACTCCACCGTTACATCAGGGTTACAGGGTGGTCAGAAAGAGTGACACTATAAAATCTGTTATGGGAGAAACTCCTTATTCTGCCGAATGCATCATGACTGCGGCATGTAAAACATCCTCTCATCTGCTGCCTAATGGAGCTTAAGGGAGGCCAATGGTGGGTGGCAAAAACATGTCTCTACTGCACATTTTTACCACCCAACTTGCACATCTACACAAAGCCTTAGTGACATTGTAAATAAAATACAAAAACAAGGTGAAACGTATTCCAGCGCTGCTGATCTTCTGCTGCCTCTTTGCAGCCACTTCCTGCCTACATGTGTGTCCCCCACAGTGACTTTTCATTGCTCTGGTGGGTTTCCAGTCACCATGAAATACTGGAGCCCAGCTGCACATAGAGTGGTAATTGTTGATGGTACACAGGGCTTTATCACAAATTTGTTGCTTAGAATAAAGGTCACGTTTCTCGCGGTGTGACATCATCTTTCATATTATACAAAAAAAAATAATGGGCTAACTTTACTGTTTCGTTTTTTTTTTATTCATTAAAGTGTATTTTTTCCAAAAAATTGCGCTTGAAAGACCGCTGCGCAAATACCATGTGACAAAATATTGCAGCAACCGCCATTTTATTCTCTAGGGTCTCTGCTAAAAAATAATATATAATGTTTGGGGGTTCCAAGTCATTTTCTAGCAGAAAATACTGGATATTTAATTGTAAGCCACTAATGTGAGAGAGGGTTTAGTCTTTAAATGGTTAAACTTTCCTCATAACAGCCCGGGAGATCATTGCTTGGAAAGAAGAAGATACATTGTTGCTTGTTTATTCTTCCTAACTCTCAACAAATATCCGGGCAGCCAGCCAAGTTTAACAGCTGTTAGATAAAGCACAGAACGGCTCTCGGCTCTCACTGAATCTGACACGCTGTTTTAACATGGGGAGAGAAGGAACGGCAGTCACTCGCCAGGACGCGATTTCTGGTCGACATGGCGACCTTGCGCCTGGGGTTTGTCGAGGCCTGATTTATATGATATTTTGAACACATAGCATGTATATAGCAAAAATAACCCAGCAAAATATATTCTGCTACTTGTCCCGATTATGGCAATACCACATGTAAGAGACTTTTACACAGCCTGGCCACATAGAGGCCCAACATGCAGAGACAGTCAGGAGTTCTAGGAGCATAAATTACACATAAAATTTAATTCATACCCATCACACTTTTGAAGGCCCTGGAGCACCAGGACAATGGAATTACACAAAAAATTACCCCATTTTGGAAAGCAAACACCCGAGGTATATTCTAGAAGGTATGGGCTGCAGATAGGTACTCAGGTATTCTAATGGGCTGCAGATAGGTACTCGGTACTCAGATGTGCTGGTGACAGGTACTCTGGTACTTTGATGGGCAGGTGACAGGTACTCTGATGGGCAGGTGACAGGTACTCGGGTACTCTGATGGGCTGGTGACAGGTACTCGGGTACTCAGATGGGCAGGTGACAGGTACTCGGGTACGCTGATGGTCTGGTGACAGGTACTCGGTACGCTGATGGGCTGATGACAGGTACTTGGGTATTCTGATGGGCTGGTGACAGGTACTCGGGTACTCTGATGGGCTGGTGACAGGTACTCAGGTACTTTGATGGGTTGGTGACAGGTACTCAGATGGGTTGGTGACAGGTATTCTGATGGGCTGGTGACAGGTACTCAGGTACTCTGATGGGCTGGTGACAGGTATTCGGGTACTCTGATGGGTTGGTGACAGATACTTAGGTACTTTCATGGGTTGGTGACAGGTACTCGTGTACTTTCATAGGTTGGTGACAGGTACTTGGGTACTCAGATGGGCTGATGACAGGTACTCGGGTACTCTGATGGGTTGGTGACAGGTACTCGGGTACTCAGATGGGATGGTGACAGGTATTCGGGTACTCTGATGGGTTGGTGACAGGTACTCGGGTACTCTGATGGGTTGGTGACAGGTATTTGGGTACTCAGATGGGTTGGCGACAGGTACTCGGATGGGCAGGTGACAGGTACTCAGATGGGCTGGTGACAGCTACACGGGTACTTTGCTGGGTTGGTGACAGGTACTCTAATGGGCTGTGACAGGTACTTTGATGGGGTGGTGACAGGTACTTTGATGGGGTGGTGACAGGTCCTCTTTATTACTGGGGGGGGGGGAATCAGTGTGCTTGGTGTGTACACTAAGCGGTAACAAGCTGTTACCGCAATCTCCTTCTCACACGTGATTGGTGTGTGAGAGGGAGAACCCGGTAACAGCTTGTTACCGTTTGTTTACATCATGTGACTGGATGTGATTGGACACAGCCGGTCACGTGGTAAAGAGCCAATTTCATTGGCTCTTTTGCCTGATCGGGGATGGGCTTTGTCCGAGGGACAAGCCTCAACCCCGATCACCACATGCACGAGCTGGTGTGCACGTGGATCTCCGTAGTGACCGGCTGTGATTGGACACAGCCGGTCATGTGGTAAAGAGCCAAGTTTCATTGGCTCTTTACCCTGATCGGGGAGGTCCCGAGGGACATGCCCGAACCCGGGGGCCCGCAGTAGCGACAAGTAGTGGCGGAAGTCATATGACATCCGCCCGGATCGACGGAGTGTCCTGCCGACGTCATATTCCAAAGGCTCGGTAGGGAAGTGGTTAAACAGCCACCAAAAGAGGAATAGAGAGAAAATCTTCCAAAGCAAACACTTGTTACTGAAACAACTTATATGTGATGTCCTTCATATTGGAAAGATATTCTCAAATGACCTGTTGAGTCTACAGGACAGGAAGTGAAGGGAAATCTCTAAAATGAGACACAGATGGCACAAAAACAACCCTACCCGACACTATACAAAATTAAATAAAAGGTTTTGCCTCTAGATAGACTTTAAAGTGGTTCTGAAGCCTAAACATTTCTATCTTAATGTCTTCCTTGCATTAAGGTAAACATTTTTTAAATGCATCCCCCCCCCCTACTTACCAGAGTCCTCAAGCAATCCAGCGCTGTGCCCATTTGCAGCGGCTCTCTCCTCTTGATTACTGGTTTTACTGGCCTTGCTGAGGCAAAGATAGCCAAATCCTCTGACAAGAGCGTGGGGGCAGGGCCAAGCCACGCTGTCTGTGTATATGGACACACCAAGAAGAGGAGGAGCCAGAAGTTCTGCCGGTGGACCCAAGAAGAGGAGGTTCGGCGCCACTATGTGCAATTCCAATGCACAGAGTAGGCAAGTATAAACCTGAAGCACAGCTCTGAAGAATGCACTAGGGGTTTCCCTTTCTTTGTTTTTGTAGTTAAAAATGGGATATCCCCATCCGAGGAATGCTGCATTCACCGGGCATTGGATCGTGTTTGTGATGTGATATTGGTTGGCTGTCCCTCTAGCGAAGACCACTGAGCGCTGGCAGTATTTGACAGTCTTTTGCTAATTTAAAAAAATGAGTTTGCAATCACATTACACTGTTGGACTTTAAATTTATAAGGCTTAATGTACACGGGACGTTTTAAAACCTGAACGATTTAACTTGACAGATAGTAACCGACGTTTAAAAATGTCCGTTTTGCAGCTTTTGCTTTTAGAAGAGTTTTTATTTTTCAAATAGTCAAAAATGTATCTTCATGAAAAACGCCTGTAAACGAAACACGGTTAAACACGAGTTACCCCGTTTACAAGCTGTTACAGCCATTTGGCATTTCAAATGCCTCTGAACATCCATCCTGAACGCATTTTTTGCTTTCCAAACTCAACTGCCTAGAAACGACTATAAATGACCCTGTGTAAATGTACTGATAAGATAACATAGAGGAGAGTTCAGGGGCAAATGAAAAAATGCCCAACTGCTCCTTAACGTCTGTTTACCAGCAGCAGTGTACATGAGGCCTTACCTTTCAATTTCATACAGTTGTAGGCTAATTCATGTTTATTAAGAGGAGATACAATAGAATAGTCATGTAAATGTGTCCCAGTAAATATCAGCAAAGATCCGTCAACTCAAACCTTTCGTTTTTTACGCAAGTCCTACCTACAAGTCTCCGTAAACTTTACGGTTTACCGACATTGTCGAACATTTGCCCCATTGAGCACAAATTGGCACAAAGCAAATGTCCGCAAAAAGTACTTCTATGTAAAAACTGATAAACTTTTTATTTTTGAGAAGATTTTCGTTTTCGACGTTTTGCCTGTAAAAATTTGCAGCCAATGATAGACAGTTCAATTTAGCAAGTCCAAAA
>BLSH010066462.1:502445-518179 GCA_018402905.1 Glandirana rugosa | reverse complement strand
CTGGGGAGGGGGGGTGACAGGGGGCAAGATGAGAGGCTGATTCCCACCCGGTGGCTACCCCGGACAGCTACAGGAGCAGTGAAAAAAATCGCATTTCTGGACATCGGGCCTTCTTCACTCCCCATGTGGGAGGGAGACAGGGCGCTCACTTACCAGTCCGACGCCACGGTAGCCACCCGGATGCAGACTTTCCACCCTCGGCGGGGGGGTCGCTGCAGGCCCAGAGTCACCCTGCCGACGAATCGGGAAGGGGACCAATATGGGGGATCTCGCCCCGGGCCACCCGCACGGAACGGGTAAGATGCGGCGGGTCCCTGTGTTGGGGCCGGCTTCGCATCATGTTGGCCAGGTCGGGGAAAGTACAGAGCACTAAGACCCTCGATGCCCCGACCGGCTTCTTGATAGCAGATCATCTTGATTGCAGAAAAAAGAAAAAGAAAAAAGAAAATGGTCACAATAGGACCGCAGTTCCCTATAGGGAAGCCAGGTCAACTCCTTGCAAACTAGGCATTGAAACTGGAGAGCTCCTCTGGGAGGGGGGTTTAATGTAGGAAGAGAGGACGGCCCCCAGGGGAGGGGCCAGCTGACTTTTTTTCCCTGCCTAGTTAACTCCTGGTAAGACGAACATAAAACCCCACAGAGTCATGAAGAGGCTGCGTCTGTCAGTGAACGTAGGAGAAATTGACAGTCTTTTGCTAATTTCAAAAAATGAGTTTGCAATCACATTACACTGTTAGACTTTAAATTTATAAGGCTTAATGTACACGGGACATTTTAAAACCTGAACAATTTAACTTGACAGATAGTAACCGACGTTTAAAAATGTCCGTTTTGCAGCTTTTGCTTTTAGAAGCCTTTTTATTTTTCAAATAGTGATAAATGTATCTTCATGAAAAACGCCTGTAAATGAAACACGGTTAAACACGAGTTACCGTGTCTACAAGCTGTTACAGCCATTTGGCATTTCAAATGCCTCTGAACATCCGTCCTGAACGCATTTTTTTGCTTTCCAAAAACTGCTTCTAAACTCAACTGCCTAGAAACGACTATAAATGACCCTGTGTACATGTACTGATAAGATAACATAGAGGAGAGTTCAGGGGCAAATGAAAAAATGCCCAACTGCTCCTTAACGTCTGTTTACCAGCAGCAGTGTACATGAGGCCTTACCTTTCAATTTCATACAGTTGTAGGCTAATTCATGTTTATTAAGGCCCCATTCACATTACCCTGTAGTGGGACTGAGTGTTTCCGCTACGTGATCTTCATACGATTGTGCATGTCACATAGTGTACTGCTAGTCATGGCTGCTTTCATCTTCTCTCGGTCTTCCTTCCAGGTTCGGTCTGTTCAGCTGCTTGAATGGCCAGATCATGATGATGTTACTCCCACGCCTGGGCACGTAAGTCACATCATCATGGCACAGGTGGGTGCAAGTGAAGTTCAATGTGCATTACCGCTGACAGGCCGGTAGAAGCATTTATGACAGAATAGACCAATAAGTTACTGAAAGGGCTGTAGACGGTGTATATCTATCAACTAGACTTCTCATTGGCACTACTTTGTGCAACCAAGTGGATTATACCTTGTTTTTTTTCAGGACACATTGGGTTTTCATTTGGTGGTAAATAGTAAAGGATATCTGCTGATGTTTTTCATTATCAAAGGAAAACTAGCCCAAAATAGTAAAAAAAAAAAACATTTTTATTTTAAATTTCACTGTATATTTCTTGCTACTACCATAAACTTCCACCAAAGAACAACTGAAAATAAATTCTTCTGTTCCTGACAATTGCAGTGATACCACATTTGTGTAGGTTTGTTGTTATTTGTACCTGTTCTACAAACCTTTTTTATCCTACCTAAAACACACTGATACTGACACTAACGCTAATTTAAGAAAAAAAAAAACCCTGTCCCAAAAATACTGATCCTGACCTTTGGCCATGATCTTTGACCCTGACCCAAACACAAACCCTGGCAGTGACCTTGATACAGGTATTTTTTTTTTATTATTTTATTTATTTTTTTACACACTGATTTTTTTTTCTCTCTGCAAGGAGAGAGAGAGAGAGATACAATGCATCTTTCTCCTCCATTCAGAGACAGAAAACACAGGAGAAAGGCTTCACAGTGACTGATCACTATGATAGCCAATCAGAGGCTATCACAGCGATCAGGTGACCAGAATCGGGAGTTCCCAGTCCGGATCGTTAGTACAGGGCCCGGGGCTCTTGGTGAGACTCCAGAGTCCGTGCGGTGTGCTCCCACCGCAAAGACAGGTATACAAATATGCGGCCCCATGAAAAAGAAGCCCAGTCCACTGGGGCCGCATATTTGTATACGCTCAGTGCCAAGGGGTTAATAAGTTCTGGTCTGGGTTCAGGAGTCCTAAGGCTTTGTAGAGCTTTGGGTGACATAAAGCCTCAAGCCCTTAGTCCACATTTTACCTGTTAGCAAGACTAATTAGATTTGTTTCCACAGGCCTTTTTATATCTGACCTATGCTTAGGCTAGGTTCACACCTATGCGCTTTACAGAGTGTTTTCAGTTTTTCTGTCACACTTTGAATGGCAATTGCTCAGTTATGCAATACTGTACTCATATGACATTTCTATCATTTTGAGACAGATTTGTTTTGTTGGTATTTAATCACAATTTCTCCTTGGCTGATGTGCGCGGAAGAGGCTGCATTGATGGACACTGAGGCGGCACTGATGAAGCTGCGCTAATGGGCACTAATAGGCAGCACTGATGGGGCTGCACTGTTAATCAGGATACTTATGATCAGTGCCCTGATTATCAGTGTAAGGGTGTGCTGTCAGAATTGCCAGCTTTCAGACTTCTCGCACCGTGAGGAAAGAAATGCCGATAACCGTCAAGTTTGTTTATATGTGATCAGCTGTGATTGGACACAGCTGATGACATGGTAAAGAGTCACCGTGACTGGGCCTTTACCGCCATCTGTGATCAGCTGTGTTCGAAGGACACATCGATCACGATGCGTGCTGGATGTGTGCCCCAGAGAGAGCCACGCTGTAGCTGTGTTTCAGCCATAAGTGGTTAACATGATTTCCTATAGGTCACGTTCACAATTGTGCAATTTAAACTTGTGCATTTTTTGGAAAGGGTCAGGGACTTTCCTGTCCGCAGTAGGTCGCATTTTTGGTATAATAGACTTCAATGGAAATGCAGAGTAAATGCATCAAAAATGCAATGCTTGCATTTTTTATGTGGCTCCGCTGCATTTTTTCAGGTTTTACATGCACGACAACAGACACCTCCCAAAAGCACAAAAGGAGTGTGAAGAAAACCCCAAAATGCACCAGAAAAACACATCAACCGCAACCTTCATAGGTGTGAACCTAGCCTAAAGGCTCCCTCTGTAGTGAGAGCCTCTTGCTTTGTGAAAATGCTTACACAACACTAAATAATGTACATGTGCTGCCTGTTTATTTTAGGGAGCCTGCTAGGTGTAACTCCGTTTGTCAGGAACTAACATAAGTTTACTTAGTGGCTCAGATGTGCAGATTTTTTTTTTTAGTCTTATGCTTTACAAAGCCCTATACAATTTGGAAGAAGAAAAAAAGGAAAAAGTGGGACTTTATAGGTGCTGGTAAACCCCTTCCCCAAACAGATTACACCAAAATATGCTAAAATATACACTTTATTATTTCCATAAAATTGCACATGGTGCAGGCTTGACTGAAAACACCAGTAGCCAGCCCATTATTGTGAAGTGAAAAGTGTCATAATGATTATACAGTGACAATATGTGCAGTTCATGGTGTAGATGACCACACATTACCAAACATTCCTGGCTGCTACGTGTTGAGCAGATGACAGATGTGCCAGGATGGTAGTGGTAAGTCCATGAAACATGTGATAATCCAACAATAGTCCAACGCGTTTCGCCCCACTATTTGGGCTTCTTCAGGGACTGGATCACATTAAAGTCACTGTTATATAGGACATGTAGATGTCAAAGTTTAAGAAGATAGTGAGACGGATGGTATCGATCAGTGGGTCATAAAGGATTATCTTGTACACATCACATCTATGTCTCAATGAAAATGAGCCAAAGCCGCTCTGCAAAAGTCCAACCAGAGTGTGGACATATGTTAGTCTCAGGTTTAGAAGCCAGGACATGCAGGCACAATAGATGGCATCTATTTCACAACAGGGGAGATTACCAGTGGGAGAGGTCCCAATACAGGTGTAGGATACGAGGTGCTCTCCCAGGCAGCGGGCTCCCCGATCAGTCTCGGCGTCTGCGCATTTTAAAAAGCCCTCCTGCACTGAACAGTGCTTGTTTACTGCCTTGCTGAACAAAACTACAGTAAAAACCTGCTTGGACTGTTATAAGGTGTCCCTATCTCACGCATGACTTTCTACTGCCACTACAACTAGAGCCTGTTCTACTTACAATACCCATAGCCAAGCCTCCATGTGACACTAATGAGAACTGCTGGTAAGTAGCTCATGCTCTGGACATTGTACTTCAGGATGGGGAGAGAAGACATTTCATGGTAGCTGTTAGCAGTGCTCAAGGAGCATAATCTGTCTGCCCTGATAGGATTTGTTGCCAGCTATCTGCTACAGTTGTTACTTTTGTATTTTAATAGTTTCCACCAGGGCTTTTTTTCTCAGAGGGTAGGTGCAGGTACTCCCCCCCCCCTCCCCTCCAAGTCCCCCCTTGTCTCCACCCCCTACCCACCATCCCTGATCCCCTGCAGCCAGCCACAATAGATCTCCCCTATCAACAAAAAATACCCCCAGTAGCAATAGATCCACCCAGCAACTATAGACCCTCGCCAGTAACAATAGATCTCCCAGCAGCCAGCATCAATAGACCCTCCAGCAGCAAGCAACAATAGACCCCTCCCTCAGCAGTAAATCCCTCCCAGCAACAAAAGATCCCCCACCAACAATGATACCCCCCCTAGCGACAAAAGATCCCAAAATAGCTGGCAACAATAGCTCTCACAGGACAATCCACCACCCCTTACCATTCCATACATTCAGGGTTGAAGGTGCCGAAACTGCGTTCCTCCGCGTTCCCACTGAAAAGCAAGCCCCAGTTCCCACAGTCCTCTCTGTTCTTACTAACTTCTAATTAATAGGGTTAGGGTTAGTCCATATTTGAACAAAATAGAGTTCTTAAATGAAGACCATGAACAAGAAAGAAAGATATTTTCACAGTGTATTCTGAATATAACGATGTTTAACAAATGTTCCAAAAAATGCAGTAGGTAATCTAAATGCATACTTTCGCAAAAGAATTACAAAAAAAATGAAATCATAATGTAAGAAGCAATCTATAAAACCTCTAAATTTGTGTCCTAGTTTTCTACTTGGTTATATGTAACACAAAGTAATAAAAGAAAAAAAAAATATTTCGACGAAAATCATTTTTTGTCCATTAAAAAACAGTTTCTAAGCAACACAGAACCTCCAACAATAACTAAGTGTGTGTTCACGCTACCTAGCAAGTCTGAACCAGAAAAAAATGTGTGGAGGGCTTTCCTTGATCTGTAATAATAAAGTGTTGTATATTCCTGTAATAAAGTAGATGGAGTAGGGACATTCACAGTGCTAGTGAGAACGTTGAGAGCAGGGATGGAATAAAAGGTGCTCTTTCATTACTGGTAAAGCAGGGAAAAGCGTTAATTGGTTGGGGAATATTTATAAAGCGGAGACAAGCATGAAATATACAATGCAGGTGAATCTTCCCGTCCAAGGGTTTAAAATAATGGGAACGATTAACCACCTGTGAATGTTTGGCCTCTTTCACATGGAGCGATTACATGCGTGCCTAGTTTGCCCATGTTTTGCTGATATGTGGATGCACAGATGTTGCAGGCATTCCTGTGCTGGCATACCATTGGTGTCTACTGGGACACTCAGGTGCACGAACATAGCTGCAGTATCCCAATATAACATCTGTAGGTGCGGTTCCCAAAACGCACACAGGGTGTCCTCTGCTGTCAGAATACATTGACGTTTGCTAAAATCTATGAAATAAATATAACTTACATATTGAGATGCAACAACTGATGTGAGGTTACATTTTAAAGTATGACTGAAGGCAAATTTTTTTTTTAGTTTTTGATAGAGTTAAGAGAGATTAGAACACCTGTCCATTTTTGATTGCTGTCTGTGTACCCGGTAGAGAGATTCACTTTCTGTATTTGTTCTGGCAGCCATTATCATCCAAAGCCAAAGTGAAAGAAAATTTAAATTTTTTTAGTGGTCACCATACCAGGAATAAAAGAGAAATATTCCAGTGGGGACCCTGGTGACTGCCTGTTGTGGCTATGGGACAGGAATAGAGATGAGCTTGGGCATCCTCCAAACTCATCTCTACTTAAACTCCAAGGAGTTGCATGCCAGGTCATTGCCTCCCCTACACACTCCCTACCACCAGCACGCAGGTTAAAAAAAAAATGGGATTTTTGTCTTACCGTAAGATCCTTCCTTAGACATTACCATAGGGTTATACCACCCCCTACAGGAGTAGGACACGAGGCAGAAAAAAGACTTGGCTACACCCATGGGCAGTCCTAGGTGGTATATACCCCCCTCTCTGCTATAGGTCTTCAGTTTAGTAACACACAGTGTCATAAGTATTAAAATCTGTGTCTGTCAATAAACCCAGAGAAAAGGATTTTACAGCAAGTCAAAAATCCCATTTTCTCTTACGTTCATTGACAGACACATCGCTTCATTAGACATTACAATAGCGACGTCCCAAAGCAGTGCCAAAAACATGAGGGGAGGGACAGCCATCCATTCGCTAGGCCTCAAGGGCCAAGTAAAGAACAGGAGCTCAACAACAACTGGAGCCCACCACAACAAGAAAAAATCCCTCAAGAGGGACAAACCCCCCCTAAACATTAGCCTGCAAAACCTTGCGGCCAAAGGATCTGCAGATGCCAGCACATTCACTTTGTAAAATTTAGTGAAGGTGTGCACTGACGACCAGATGACTGCCTTGCAAACCTGCGTCACCGATGCCTGATGACGGAAGGCCCAGGAGTCACTCAGCGCCCGGGTAAAGTGTGCCTTGACTGGAAAGGGGGGAACCTTAGTCCTTATGGAATAGGCCTGAGTCATGGTCTGTCTGATCCATCTGGAAAATGGCCACAGAGGAAGTGGTCAGCCCTTTTCTCAGCCCGTCTGTGACCACAAACAATGAGCCTGACTTCCAAAAGGACTCCGTAGCAGCCAAATACACCAGGATCGCTCGAACCACATCCAAGGTGTGCAAAGCACATCCTTCGGGTGCTGCGGTCTGGGGCACAGGGAAGGCAACACAATATCCTCATTCAGATGGAAATCAAAAACCACCTTGGAAAGGAAGGAAGGACAAGGCCGAAGAACCACCTTATCTTTGTGAATCACCAAGTAGTGGGTGCGGCAGGACAAAGCTGCCAGTTTCAACACCCTGCGAACAGAAGTAATCGCCACCAGGAAGGCTACCTTCTGAGACAGAGCGAGTAGGGGAATTTCCCGTATATTCTCAAAGGGAGGTATTCTGCAAAACCGAGAGCACCAAATTTAAGTCCCACGGCGGTAAAGGGGACTGCACCTGTGGCACCATATGACAGATCCCCTGAATAAAGGTACGCACCAGGAAGTGCGAAGCCAGGGGACGTTGAAAGAAAACCGCCAATACCGACACCTGTCCTTTGATTGTACTCGAGGTCAATTTCTACTCAACCCCTCCTTGAAGAAAGGTCAAAATTCCAGCCACCGAGAAGGAACGGGGATGAACATGCACCGACTCACACCAGGACAGGCACCCTTTCCACGTCCCATGATAGATCTTTCTAGAAGTAGACTTTCTAGCTTTAAGTAGCGTCTGAATCACCGATGCAGGCAAACCCCTACCCTTCAGCACCTGGCTTTCAAAAGCCAGGCTGTCAAAGCCAGCAACGGTAAAGCAGGATGGAAGATAGGCCCTTGGGATAACAGATCCTCTCCAAGAGGCAACCGCCAAAGGGACATCTGCGACCAGGCACACTAGGTCATGGTACAAGGACCGATGAGGCTAGTTCGGAGCCTCTAGAATGACCAGAATTCCTTCGGCTTTGATCCTGCGTAACAGCCGCGAAAGAAGCTAGAGAGGAGGGAAAGCGTAAATCAGACGGTACTGGCGTCCGCCAGAGGATCCCGAGCCCTGGCCACGAACCTCTGTACCTTTCTGTTGAGCCAAGAAGCCAGCAGATCCACCTCGGGAGTGCCCCAGCGCAGACATAGCTGTTGACACACATCCTAATGAAGGGAACATTCCCCTTGGTCCAAGGTCTGTTGACAGGTAATCCGCCTGCCAGTTGTCCACCCCTGGAATGTGGACGGTGGAGATGGCTGGTAAGAAGCGCTCTGCCCACCAGAGGATGCCTGCTACTTCCAGAGCTGCTAGCACACTCTTTGTTTCTCTCTGGTGATTGACATAAGCCACAGCTGTGGCGTTGTCCGACTGAATCTGCACTGGGAGCCCCTAAAGACACAGTCTGATCGCCCACAGCTCCAGGATGTTGATGGGTAACTGATTCGTGCAGTGTCCATTGACCCTGAGCGGAGCTCAGGCCCAGGATTCCTCCTCACCCGGACAAGCTGGCATCAGCAGTGACCATTGTCCAGTACAAGGAGAGAAATGATTTCCCCCGTTGAAGAGCCGGAGAACGAACCCACCAGACCAATGAACCCTTGGTGTCCCGGCTCAGTTGAATCTGGTTGTCCAGAGAGCCCGGACATTTGTCCCATTTTGACAGGATCTCCTTTTGCAGGGCTCTGGTATGGAATTGTGCAAACGGAACCGCCTTGAAGGTAGACACCATCAAGCCCAGCACCCGCATGCAAGTCCATAAGGAAACCCACCTTTCGGACAGTATGAGGTGAACTGGTGCCCGCAACTTCTGGAGTTGATCCAGCGGGAGGAATACTCCGGGCACAGTAGAGTCCAGCATCAGGCCCAGATAGTCCAGCCTTTGAGCTGGATTCAGCATCGATTTCCAGAGGTTTAGGAGCCAACTAAACTCCTTGGTGAAGACCCGTGGAGCGGAGGCTAGACCAAAGGGTAATGCCACAAATTAATAGTGCTGCTCTCCCACAGCAAATCGGAGGAAGCGCTGGTGTTGTGCACAGATCGGGATGTGCAAGTAGGCATCTTTGATGTCAATGGAGGCAAGAAAGTCCCCCTGATGCAGTGACCCCACCACCGAGCGAATGGACTCAATTCTGAACTTCCGAACCCGCACAATGCAATTCAGAGCCTTGAGGTCCAGAATCAGACGCATCGTACCCTCTTTCTTGGGGACCGTGAACAGGTACAAACAGAACCCTTGGAAATGTTCCACTTCCGGAACCAGGATGATCACCCCTTGACGCAGCAAGTCCCTCACTGCACCCCGGAGGCAAGTAGGCATTCCAGGGACAGGTAAAAACCTGTTTGGGGGTCAAGACTGAGATTCTATCTTGTACCAAGACAGGTGCACTTCGTGGACCCACTTGTCAGATATTAAGGAAGTCTGGGAAACCAGCGAAGACGTCCCCCCCACCCCAGAAACGGGCTGAAGAGGTCTGGTCTGTGGAGCCAGAGAAACCTGCTCTGGGTTTGCTAGTTCAGGATCACTTGGAGCCTCCTGAAGGGGGCTTGAAAGGCTTTGAACCCTTGTCGTTGGATCTTGAGGGACGAAAAACTCCATATGAGCTGAGAAGGAGGGGCCCGGTTCTTTTCCCTTCTTTGATGCAGCAGGAAAATACTCTTTCCCCTGTGACATTCTTAATGATGTCGTCCAGTATGGCCCCAAACAGACGATCAACAAGAAAAGGCAAGCCCCAAACAGACGATCAACCAGAAAAGGCAATTCAGTCAGCTTTTTTTTTAGAAGTCTGGACCGCCGACGAGCACTTAAGCCACAATACCCGTCTAAGCACCACAGCCGAAAAGGGCAGCTTAGAGAGAAAGGGAGCTGTGTCCAATGAAGCATCGCAGACAAACTGCAACCCCTGGACCAACTGGTCTGCCAATTCAGCAAAAACCGAAGGGAACTGCTCGCCCTCCAGATCGCGACGTAACAGCTTCGCCCACTCAGTTAAAGTCTGAGACACCAGGACAACAGCCAGTGCCGGCCGAAGCGCCAAGCCCGCAATCGTGAACAGGGCCAGTGCCTCCGCCTTCCAGTCAGCCAGATCTTTAAGGCAGGCAAGTCTTCCACCGGAATCATGGTGGCCTTGTTTAACCAAGAGACCAGGGGGTCCACCACAGGAGGGGTAGTCCATTTTTTGAGTTGACTCTCCTCAAAGGGATAACGCACAACAAAGCGTTTTGGTACCGCAAAGGGACGCTTTGGACACTCCCATTCCTTAGCAACAAACTTGCCAAAATAGGCGGGGTAAGGGAACACCTTTACCGCGCGAGACGGCTTGTGGGTGCCAAAAGGGACTGGCATGTCCGCCGCAGCTGCATCCTCCATTTTTTGAGGTTTCCTGCACAGATGTAATCAGTGCGTCCACCAGCGCCTTTTCCTGCGCAGCCACAGGAACGGAGGAACCATCCTCACTGTTCCTGTGGCTGACCGCGGACACAAACACCGAAGGGCAGGCCCCGTCCGCAGTGGCCGAGTCAGATTCCTGATCTGACGAGACAAAAGAAGCAGGGGAAGGGGGGGCCATTTTTAACTAAGCCGCCGACCGCAAGCCACCTCCACCCGAGACACAAAGAACTCAAGGACCGCCGTCAGCGCGTCCAAGGATGGCTGGAACCCAGAGGGACCTGCAGCCTCTGAAAAAGGATCAGGTAGGGAAATCTGTTCCTGAGACTCCATAGAGAAATGACAGGTGGCCCACCACACCAAGTGTGACCACTGCTCTTGGACACCCCACACCTACAGCATAGAGAGGGAGGGCACCCCACCACACTCACCACCCCATCGATGCTGCCTCAGAGGTAGAGCTGCAACCGGGGGAAAAGGATCCACGTAACAGCCCTGGAATGTAGAGGAGGGGCATGCTCTGCTCACAGAAACGCCATCTCAGTCTTCACAGTAATGGCCGTTGCTATGCACCATAGGCACCATAGGCACCCATACACAAACATGACCGCCAGCCATAGGAAACTGCAGACATGCAGTTCCAGAGGTGCCTGCACACAAGGCTCCACATGACCCAGGAGGCCTCACAAGAAGGGGGATCTCACCCCTAAGCTGAACAGTGCTCCCCCTCACACAGTTGGCACAGACCTCAGCAGTGCGTCCCCCCCCCACCAGTACTACAGACCCTGCCCTCCAGTGCCCTAGGGCCCACACTACCCACATGGTGGCAGCTAGGGGAGGGGGGGAGGGAGAGGCCTCTCTAGAGGGGCCCTAGGGTCCAGTCACCCCAGGGAGAGGGGGAGCAAGGGAAGGAGGTGACCCGCAGGACCGACTGACCCAGGGAGGGGCCCGCATCTGACGCAAATCCCGGGAGGGAAGGGGGACATGTACTCCCCACACCTGGAACTGGGCGGTCACCACTCTAGACAGAACCTCCTCGCCACCGGAGTGGGGGAACTTTCGGCCATGAGAGACGCTGCGACGTGGGCCGAGACCCGGTCGTATGCAACCTCACGAGGCGTCTCCTTTCCAGTGGGACTATGTCGCGGATGACCTAGCACGTAGCTGTGGTCTGCACATGCTCACCGGCCAGACTGGGAAGACCACAGGATCTAGAGTCCAGGCTGTCACCCAGCCCGGAAGTTGCTTGTAGATCTCTCCAGAAAAAACTCTGCAAAAAAATAAACAAGAAAAAATTGCCAGGACTAGAGATCCCAGCAGGGATCCTGACTAGGCAGAAAAAAACTGAAGACCTATAGCAGAGAGGGGGGTATAAACCACCTAGGACTGCCCATGGGTGTATCCAAGTCTTTTTTCTGACTACTGTCCTACTCCTGTAGGGGGCGGTATAACCCTATGGTAATGTCTAAGGAAGCGCTGTATCTGTCAATGAACGTAAGAGAAAAAAAATTGGCGTTCAGATAGAAAGGCGTTTGGGGGGGTGCCTAAAGCTCATCTTTAGACAGAGAGTGAAGGCAAATCTGCCCAATGGGATACAGATGGCAAGAAAGTTCAACAGGCAGTTTATCTGTTACTTACCTCTTTCTGGTATACAAGTCCAGCTTCGTACATTTTGGCAAACAGATACTGAGTCCATTTGTAATAATCTGCTGAACATGTGCTAACTTCCTGTAAATAAACAAAAAATAATAAACATGTGAACATACTGAACACTCTGTGTCAAACATTGTATCAATCATATTAACATTATTTATTACAGGTACTTATATAGCGGCATCAATTTACACAGCGCCTTACACATATATATTGTACATTCACATAACACCTTATAAAAAAAAAAAAAATGTATCAAGCATACTAATATATCAAGTTAAAGGAGTTGTAAAGTCTTACAGTTTTTCACCTTAATGCATTATGCATTAAGGTGAAAAACCTTCCATGCTGCAGCTGCTCCCAGAGCCCCCTCCCCCCCCATTTTCTTACCTGAACCTGATTGTTACAAGGACAAGCACGAGCACAGCAGCTGCAGCCAATGTCTCGGGTCCTCACTGAATAGATTGATAGCAGTGGAAGCCATTGGTACCTGCTGCTGTCAATCAAATCCAGTGACATGGGAGCGGGAGGTGGGGCTGTGTGCTGCTGTCTGTGTCAATGGACGCAGCAGCAGGACTCGGAAGCGCGCCCGCACAGGTGCCCTCAGGGAATGCAGCTCTCTCCGTGGGGGGCACCCGATGAAGGGGAGGAGCCAGGAGAGCTGACGGGGCACCTCAGAAGAGGAGGATCAGGGTTGCTCTGTGCAAAACCCTTGCACAGGGCAGGTAAGTATGACATGCTTGTTATAAAAAAAAAACAATAACAAACCTTTAAAATCACTTTAAAGCTGTATTAAACCCAAAGATATTATATATTGCAGCTTACCGATCATTAGATGTGGTGGCTGCATTTGTTTTTCTTTTTTTAGGCTTTTTTCCTCTCTCTGTTTTCCCCTGGTGATCTGGCCAGACACCACTCTGGATAAAAAAGTACAGGGGACAAATTTGGACAGCAGCATTGTCAATATGGGGGGAGGGGAGTGTTAGAAGTACTAGCAGATTTAGATACTAACAAACTGAAGCCAAACTCTAGCTAGTACCTTCCAATCAGTTGAAGCAAACAGTTTTGTTTTTTTTCTTTTTGAAATAAAGGTTTTAAAAATAATGAATAAAAACGGATCATTTGAAGCACCCCTGCCAGTGTACAATGGCCTCTGCAAGAGAGCTTTTCTGTTGAAAAACAACAGACTTACTGGCTGGATCACCAGATGAAAATAAAAGAAAGCTTAAAAAGAAAACAAATTCAGCCATCACAGCTAAGAATTGCTATGCTGCAATATAATAAATGTGTGCTTTTAGGTTTAATACTGCTTTAATGACTTAAATGAATATAAAAGATTAATCTAACTTTTGCAACTATTATACTCTAAATCATGAATTGTATTTACTGAAGCTCTATAAATAGAATTCCAACAAGTGTTGAAGGGGAAGCTCACTTGTTAAGATGAAGAGTGTTTAGGGACTCTGATGTCATACGGTATTCCAGCTTGTGACAACAAGTTTGAAGAATCAGCATGAACCTCACAAGTTATGCTTCACCTTGAACACAAATGTGGAGACTGGGGAATGAAACAGATGGTGAAGTTGATGCTGTCAACTCGCCTGTGAGCAAGGGAGCTGTGAAATGATGCTATAAAGAATCTGCATGGGACTTTGCAGCTCCATCAGGTGGGCTCAGTCTGCAGCACCGTCTATAGCAGCAAGGACACGTCTACCAAAAACTACAACTAGAATACAAACCCAATGCTGAGTAAAGAAATAATTACAGTAATATTAAAACTTACAATGATACTAACATCTAAACTTACAATGCTACTTCCAAAGATGTGAGAATAGATAACTCTATCAGCATTTTCAAGCCCTTTCTTGGTCTCCAGATGCATTTTTAATATATTTTTTTGTAACATTCGAAAGAACATTTTCTAAAAAGTAGCTCATACTCCTGTCATAACACCATTTATATCCAAGGCATATTTGGATATTCTATACTGCACCTATCCTAGTAGTACAGCAAACCATCTTAAAGGCTACGTTCACCTTTTTTTTTCTAAATTCCAGCTCCCCTATGTATCAATATAGCATTAATGTACTTCCTTTGCAAAAATAAAACAGCTTTCCATTTATTCTACACACACTTACCTCACTCTCTTCGTGGCTATTCAAAAACACGTATCCATTACTTTTGCCTTACTTCCTGGACAGACTTTATGTCATGACACAGGAAAGAGTTGACCAGCTGATCTCATTAGCACACACCCTGCATTATCTATCCTCAGCTAGTCAACTCCTTCCTGTGTCATGACCTAAAGTCTGACCAGGAAGTAAGGCAGAAGTAATGGATACATGTATTTCAACAGCCATGAAGAGAGGGAGGTAAGCGTGTGTAAAATAAATGGAGAGCTGTTTAACCACTTCCTGACCGCTGTATGCAAAATGACGGCCGGGAAGTGGCTTAGTTATCCTGACTGGACGTCACGGCTGGACACAGTGTAACACAGGAAAGCCATTTATTTGCAGACCTGAGGAGTGGAGAGCCGATCGGCTGCTCTCCTGACAGGGAGGGTTTGTGCTGATGATTTATCAGCACAGCCCTCCCTCGGATCGCCACCCTAGACCACCAGGGAGCCTGCCCAGGGACCACCAGGGATGTGCCTACCCAGGACCACCAGGGAGCCGACCAGGGAGCCGATCTGGACCACCAGGGAGACCCCCCTAGACCACCAGGTAAGAGACATAGTGCCCAATGTGGATGGCACTGAGTGCCACCTTCAGATGCCACCCTAGACCACCAGGGAATGAGCCCCTATCAGTATATATGCCCACCAGTGCCCCTATTAGTGCTTACCAGTGCCCCTATCAATGCATACCAGTGCCACATATCAGTGCCCACCATTGCCACCTACCAGTGACCACCTATCAGTGCCCTTCAGTGCCACCTATCAGTGCCCAGTGCCGCCTATGAGTGCCAATCAGTACTGTCTATGAGTGCCCATCAGTGCCACTTAGCAGTGTCCATCAGTGCTGCATATCAGTGCCCGTCAGTGCTGTATATCAGTGCCACCTATTAGTACCCGTCAGTGCTGCTTATCGGTGCCGCCTAACAGTGCTCATCATTGCTGCATATAAGTGCCTCATCATCAGTACCACCTCTTCAGCGCCGCCTCATCAGTGCCAATCAGTACTGCCACATCAGTGCCTGTCAGTGTAGCCTCATCAGTGCCCACCAGTGATGGAGAAAATGTACTTATTTACAAAGTTTTGTGACAAAAGAAAACCACCATAAACTAGTGGGGACACCAAAAATAAAAAACGCGATGTTTATTTTTTTCTGGCTTTTAAAACTTTTTTTTTTTTTAAGAGATAAAAACAGTGTTTTGAAACATTTATTCATGTAAAAGAGGTAGTGACCACCCGTGACTACTCCGATGTGACTGTCCGTGACTACACCGTCATGACTAACCGTGACTACTCCGCCGCGACTTCTCCACCATGACTACTACTCCGTGAATATACGTCGTTACTACTCGTGACAATCCGCCGTGGCTATTCGTCGTGACTGCCCATGATTATCCACCGTGACTATA
>BLSH010066462.1:469436-480277 GCA_018402905.1 Glandirana rugosa | reverse complement strand
CACTATGGTGCGATTTTCTTATATTTTATCCTATGTGTGGAGACCCGTCTGAGTGGAGGTTGAGACCAGCTGGTGCATATAGAAGCACAACACGCAAGTTCTGCCAGTGTATGAGAGTGCCTAGCACACATCTTTTGGTAAGGATCTGTCCTGAGGGACGCTCTTTGATGGTCACGTGGTGTTCGGTGATGGACTTTGAAATATAGACCTCCATATATATATATCTCTTGGGACTCTGCAGACTGGGACACCCTGTTTTCATGACCTTTGTATATAGAAACGGACTTGTTAACATCTTCATATTTTCTACTTTAGCGCTACTGGTTGGCTTGCTGACTATGTGATTTTGCTGGATATTTTTTATGCATACCTGTCACCACTAAAATGTGAGTGTATAGCACTATTATTCAGAATAAAGTCTTTTATTTAGCAATATTGCGCAAGATTCTGCCCTTTCTCATCTTGCATATACCGCATCTGTGGGGAGAGAGAGCTGACTTAGGATAAAGGGAGTTCCACATGCTTATTACCCCTTACAGGGAACGCCCTCTGGTGAGTGATTTGGGAAACTGGGAGAGCACGGAGTGAATCACCACCACAAGAAGTTTGCAGTGGCATGCTGTTTTGTGCACAGTCAATATGGATCAACTCTAACTTGATCAAGAACTCTTTCAATCACGATATATTCATTGTTATTTTATTTATTTTTAAGCACAAGTCACTTTATGGAGATTGCACTTTTGGATTTAATGATGCATATATGAATTTTGGTATCATGATTTAGGATTCTATTTTTAAGCACAAGCACTTTATGGAGATTGCACTTTGGATTGAATGATACGTATATGAATTTTGGTATCATAATGATTTAGGACTGTATACACTTATAAGGGTTTTATATGTCATGAATTTAACCCTTTAGATATAGCACGAGTCACTTTGGGAATACTTATTTTTACTTGGTGGTTTCTTTACACATATATTTTATATATTTTTTCAACTATTTAAGAAATAGGTTATTCACATTTTCCCTGTATAGGAGGGAATCTATGGTTTCTTTTAGAAATTCCATCTACTTTGCCTGTCATATTGATCTACAGATTAAGATATAATACATTTCTGCAAGTTTACAAACTTTCCCAGCACGCTGGAAATTTATGTTTGAATAACCATCCTTGTTCATTTGCATATCAACACTTCATTACAATCCTTTAGCCATCAGAGAAGCGCCATACCCACCATAACCCATACCGTATTGGTGACAATAGGGTGCAACTTATCATGCAATTTGACCTGATTAATGCCACTTTTGTGTATTACCGTATTTTCTGGCATATAAGGCGACTAGGCGTATAAGACGACCCCCCCTAATTTTCCTGTTGAATCATAGGGTTTGCCCTATACTCGCCGTATAAGACTACCCCCCTTCCGAGGCAACACCATTTAATAACATCAGCCCACTGGATATTCCCTAATAAAGTACTGTAGCTTCGGCTACATACAGAACTTCCCTATTATTAATCTTTTAGCCCGCTGGATGTGTAATACAGTACCAGTACTGTAGCTTCAGCTACATACAGAACGTCCATATAAAATGTTTAGCCCCCTGGATGTGTAATACTGTAGCTTTGGCTATTTACAGAACGTTCCTCTGCTGTAGCACTGCATGTACCGCACTGAGCCAATCACGGCAAGCGGTGTATTCTATTAATGCATACAAAGCCTGCTCAGATTGCCTGAGTCAGAGAGGCGGGCTTATACAACCTTTGCCAATCCGAGCAGGCTTTGTATGCATTAATAGAATACACCGCTTGCCGTGATTGGCTCAGTGCGGTACATAGAGTATTATAGCACAGGGACGTTCTGTAAGTAGCCGAAGCTACAGTATTACACATCCAGGGGGCTAAACATTTTATATGGACGTTCTGTATATAGCTGAAGCTACAGTACCCGGCGTATAAGACGACCCACGATTTTTGGGGGATGTTTTTTAGTATAAAAAGTAATCTTATACGGCAGAAAATATGGTATTTTAGGAGTTGATCTATAAAGCTAGAATACCACCAATTCACTGTTTTGTTATTTTTAAGTGTAGTAATGACTTTAAAAACAAAACAAAAACATTGAGTGCCAGTTCACACTAGTGCGATGACAGACATGGCATATTATTTGCAGTGCATTGCTGTTCACATTACATGCGATCTCTGTGCGATGCAATTTCAGCCATACAGATAGTATGGCTGAAATCACATCACATTCGGACCAACCTCACACAGGACCCTTTTTTTGCGTCAAACCAGAATCAGATCGCATCGGTGTACACATTCTTGTGCGAACTGTCATTTCGCAGTGCAGTATGTGAGCTGAAATGGGGGTGTCATTAAACATTGTATTGACACTCCCCTCAGTTCGCATATGGCAGTGTGAACGGGTGCGATGTGGGAACCCGTAGTGGATATGCAGGGTTCTTGCACTGCACCAGTGTGAACCGGGCCTTATACTCACCTAGGTGTATGCAGAATCAATCCGATGTTGCATCTGTCCACTACCGCTCTGCAGTGAGAAATGAGCAATCAAACACCGCTGATTGCCTTCTCCCCTCCACTCTGAGCAGAGAGCCGTGACTGTCAGTCACCGGCTCACTAGAGCGCTGGGCTGTGGAGGGGGCAGTTGGTGCTGGCTCAGGCTCTCAGCGGATCACTGAAAGACAAAGCTAGCTGCTATCCAGGCATCTGGGTGGATCCTGACCATATTGTTTAGGATCTTTCTGAATCGTGGACCTGCACCGTGGGTCGCAGGAGTACAGGACTAAGTGCACTCCTGTGACCCACAGGAGAACTATTGCCAATAGCTTTGGATATATTTCTCCTTTAATTCTGTTAACATTATGGATTCAGTAATTGCCCTTCCAATACCTTTATTATATTTCAGATTTAAAAAATACAGTTTAATTAATTTTTTTTTTTTTTTTACACAATATTAACATTTTAATAATTAACAGTTATCTGTCTATATCAGCAGTATTAAATCCAAAAGCAAACGTTTATTATATTGCAGCTTACCAATTCTTAGCTGTGATGGCTGCACGAGTTTTCTTTTTTAGGCCTTCTTTCTATTATTTTCAAATATTTTATTTAACCGGAAAAATGCAGCTTCAGTTTAACAGGTCATTAGTACAGAATCAAGTAACGGTACATTAACCACTTCAGCCCCGGAAGGATTTTCCAGTTTAGGACCAGAGCACTTTTTGCGATTCAGCACTGAGTCACTTTAACTGACAATTTCACGGCTGTGCGACATTGTACCCAAACGAAATTTGCGCCCTTTTTTTCCCCAACAAATAGAGTTTTCTTTTGGTGGTATTTGATCACCTCTGCATCACTTCTGATCACCACTATAAACAAAAAAAGAGCGACAATTTTGCAAAAAAAAAAAAAAGTTTTTCTTACTTTTTGCTAAAATACAAATCCAAAAAATATAAAAAATAAAAAACTTTTTTTTCATCGGTTTTGGCCAATTTATATTCTTCATATTTTTGGTAAAAAAAAAAATTGCAATCTGCGTTTATTGATTGGTTTGCGCAAAAGTTGCCGCATTTACGGATGATGAGAATTAATTTCTGGGGTTTTTATTTTTTTTACTAGTAATGGTGGCGATCTGCAATTATTAGCGGTACTGCGATATTGGGGCGGACATGTCGGACATTTTTGATACTTTTTTGAGAAATTTCAGAAATTTAAATGTCAACTGATTACTGTGTAAATGTCATTGGCAGGGAAGGGGTTAACCTGCAGGGGGAGATCTAGGGGTTAACTGTGTTGCTGGGCTACCATGGGCATAAGAGATCTAACTGATCCCAGTGACAGAGATAAGTAGATCTCCTATGCCCACACTGACAGAACTGACATTCTTTTGCTGTGGCCGCTGATCGCGGCTCGCCGGCGGACATCGTGTTCGCCTGAGCCGCGGACACACTCCTCCGGAGTACGGCGGGCATGCGCGCGTGCCGCCAGCGCGCACACGCCCAATAGCGGCCACTCCGCAAATCGCCGTTTATTTACGGCGATTTGCGGTACACATCCACACTGCCGCAGTAAATATACTGCGCGCGTTGTGGAAGTGGTTAAAGCGGTTGTATCCTCTATAATATTGTTTTTTTTTTTTAATATCAGGCAATACTATTTCAAATGGAGAGTTAAACGAGCCTATTTAGAGTTCTACAACATTCTCTTACTTTATTTAGAAGATTTTATCTGTATTTGTGTTTGGCACCGCCATTTTAGCTGCTGGCTTCCGAGTCTTCTCCTGTTCCCTATTTCCACCCTCACTGTTGATTCCGGTCCGTAATCCCCCGCATGTGCCTAACCCAAGACTTTCCGGGATCTTCCTCTCCACCTTTTCTGCCTCGCGCGATCTGGGTGAGCTGACGTCACCAATAGGAAATGACGCCACTCGTATAGCCCTAACATATTTATGGCGGAGTACAGGAGCCCTGCAGTAATTTCGGCACACTGCGCATGCGCGGGAGACGTCACTAAATAAGAAAATACAGCTAGCAGCTGAACGAAGCAGGTAGGAGCGCCGAGACAGCTCTACTATATATTTTATATTTTAGCATTGCAATCAAGAAAAGTTATATATATTATGATACAACCGCTTTAATCCAAATCTTAAAGACAAATAAGCTGTGAATGAAAATTGAGAATTTGGAGAGTCAGTAAATCAACCAATTGAGCTCTTCAATTAGAAAAGTACCAAACTCTCATCAAGCCCAAACGGCCTCTTGGTATGGGCCAGTCAAGGGATCACATGGGGATACCCATTCCATTTTTTCCTTTTTTATACAGATTTTAAGGAAGAAAAGACCAACAGTAGAGAGGAAGAAAGAGAAAGGAAATGGGAACAAGAGAAAGGGAAGCGGAAGGGGACTGGAAGGGAAGTTTGCAACGGTAAGGGAGTCTTTCTTCTATTTTCACCCGGTGATCTGCCCAGTAAATCTGTTTTTCATAAGAGCAAGATCTCTTCCAGATGCATCAGTTAACAGGGGTGAGACAAACCATTTAAACAGGAACTTCACTTTTGTTGAGAAAACAACATTCCCCTCTGGGTGATCTATGTACATTACCAGGATTTTAACAAACTATTTTGAAGATTCCTACCTTTTATTATTCTGAAGGGATAGCTGTTTGTTTGTCTGTGTCCATGTGCTCAGTAAATCTGTATGGGAGTGGTTTTATAATTATCAATCAATGCAGACTTCTGGGAAAATCAGTAAGCCAATGACACAAGTAGGAAATTACATTCCTGGGGGGCTTTCTGTACACCATCTGTATACAGAATGCCTTCAGGTAGCTATAATGCATTGCCTTTAACAAAACTACAGAGCTGCAGATTGAAAAGGAAAGGTAACTTTTAATAACATTCAAATACAATATGACGCAGTTGTATATGCTCTATCTTTTGCTATTCTTTTTTGTTAGGAGAGTGGAGTTACCTTTTAACATTGGCAGAAGTACTTACAATGATCAGCTTTTATTTATGTACTTTAAAACCTTTATCCCTAAAGGGAAAAAAAAAAAAGTTTGTTTTAACTGCTTATAAAGTGTTAGCTGAAGTTTTGCTTCAATTTGTGCATTTACGTACAGTATCTCACAAAAGTGAGTACACCCCTCACATTTTAGTAAATATTTTATTATATCTTTTCATGTGACAACACTGAAGAAATGACACTTTGCTACAATGTAAAGTAGTGAGTGTACAGTTGGTTCACACAGGGGCGATCCGACTTGTGGGGTGACTCAAAGCGAACTCACACAGTGGGACTTCAGCGCGGCTTGCAAACGACTTCTGTAATAGAAGTTAATGCAAGTTGCCCCAAACGTAGTACAGGAGACTTTTTGAGACCCGAGTCGCTCCTATTAGAACGGTTCCATTGCAATGCATGGAGGTGACTTGTCGGTCGCGGCAGTGTGAACCGGCTCTAGCAGTGTGAACTTGCTGTCCCCTCAAAATAACTCAAAACACAGCCATTAATGTCTAAACCGCTGGCAACAAAAGTTAGTACACCCCTACGTGAAAATGTCCAAATTGGGCCCAATTAGCCATTTTCCCTCCCCTGTGTCATGTGACTCATCTCAGGTGTGAATGGGGAGCAGGTGTGTTAAATTTGGTGTTATCACAGTCACTCTCTAATATTAGTCACTGGAAGTTCAACATGGCACCTCATGGCAAAGAACTCTCTGAGGATCTGAAAAAAAGAATTGTTGTTCTACATAAAGATGGCCTAGGCTATAAGAAGATTGCCATGACCCTGAAACTGAGCTGCAGCATGGTGGCCAAGACCATACAGTGGTTTAACAGGACAGGTTCCACTCAGAACAAGCCTAGCCATGGTCGACCAAAGAGGTTGAGTGCACATGCTCAGCGTAATATCCAGAGTTTGTCTTTGGGAAATAGACGTATGAGTGCCGTTGAAGAGGTGGGGGGTCCGCCTGTCAGTGCTCAGACCATACGCCGCCGCACTCCATCAAATTAGTCTGCATTATTGTCGTCCCAGAAGGAAACCTCTTAGCCTCTTCTAAAGATGCTGCACAAGAAAGCACACAAACAGCTTGCTGAAGACAAGCAGACTAAGGACATGGATTACTGGAACCATGTCCTGTGGTCTGATGAGACCAAGATAAACTTATTTGGTTCAGATGGTGTCAAGCGTGTGTGGCGGCAACCAGGTGAGGAGTGCAAAGACAAGTGTGTCTTGTACAGTCAAGCATGGTGGTGGAAGTGTAATAATAGTGGCTACACAAAATATTGACACTTTGGGCCCAATTTGAACATTTTCACTTAATGGCTGTGTGTTGAGTTATTTTGAGGCGACAGCAAATTTACACTGTTATACAAGCTGTACACTCACTACTTTACATTGTAGCAAAGTGTCATTTCTTCACTGTTGTCACATGAAAAGATAGAATAAAATATTTACAAAAATCTGAGGGGTGTACTCACTTTTGTGAGATACTGTATGCTAGTATATATCACCCCCAGACTGACAATGCTGCTGTGCAAAGGTGCCCTCTATATTCTCATTAATCCAAAGAGGGGCACTCTAATACAGGAGGTGTGTTACTGGCCAGAAGGGAAACAAGCCTAAAAAAAGGAATGCAGCCACCACATCTAATGATTAGTAAGCTGCAAAATATTTGCTTTTGAGTTTGCATCGGCACCCACCGATCATTAGGCAGAGAGCCAGAATGGTGGTCTGCCTAAGTAAACAAGGCAGATTGCCGTTCTGAAAGGAGGGAAGGCATGGATCCTGTGTCTCTGCAAAGCAGGGACTAGGATCCATGTCTTCCTTTAGTAAAAGCACCTCTCACAGAACACTGGCTAGGAATACAGTTAACTCTTTGATCTCCCCTGTTAAACCTCTTCCCAGACAGTGTCATTAGTACAGTGACAGTGAATATTTTTAGCATTGATCACTGTATTAGTGTCACTGCTCCCCAAAAAGTGTCAAAAGCGTCAGTTAGTTTCCGACTGCTCACGCAATATCGTGGTCCCGCTAGAAGTCGCTGATCAACCACCATTACTAGTAAAAAAAAATATATATATATATACACTTTAGTTTGTAGGTGTTATAACTTTTGCCCAAACCAATCATCTGGAATATGCAGTTCAGTTTTGGGCACCTGTTCTCAAAAAGGATATCGGGGAACTGGAGAAAGTGCAGAGAAGGGCAACCAAACTAATAAGAGGCATGGAGGAGCTCAGCTATGAGGAAAGATTAGAGGATCTGAATTTATTCTCTCTTGAGAAGAGGAGATTAAGGGGGGATATGATCAACATGTACAAGTATATAAGTGGTCCATATAGTGAACTTGGTGTGGAGTTATTTACTTTAAGGTCATTACAAAGGACAAGGGGGCACTCTTTACGTCTAGAGGAAAAAAAATTTCATCTACAAATACGGAAAGGTTTCTTCACAGTAAGAGCTGTGAAAATGCGGAATAGACTCCCTCCAGAGGTGGTTTTGGCCAGCACAGTTGATTGCTTTAACCACTTCCTTACTGGGCACTTAAACCCCCCTCCTGCCCAGACCAATTTTTGGCTTTCAGCGCTGTCGCATTTTGAATGACAATTGCGCGGTCGTGCGACGTTGTACCCAAATGAAATCTGCGTCCTTTTTTTCCCACAAATAGAGCTTTCTTTTGGTGGTATTTGATCCCCTCTGCGTCATTTCTGATCGCCGCTATAAACAAAAAATGAGCGACAATTTTGCAAAAAAAGAACAATATTTTTTACTTTTTGCTAAAGTACAAATCCATTAAAAAAAATTATTCATCAGTTTTGGCCGACATATATTCTTCTACATATTTTTGGGAGAAAAAAAAATTGCAATCGGCGTATATTGATTGGTTTGCGCAAAAGTTATCGCGTCTACAAACTGGGAATTGATTTATGGCGTTTTTATTATTTTTTTTTTTTTTACTAGTAATGGCGGCGATCTGTGATTTTTAGCGGTACTGCGATATTGGGGGGGACATGTCGGAACATTTTGACACTTTTTTGGGACCAATGACATTTATACAGCGATCATAAATTTAAATGTCCACTGATTACTGTGTAAATATCATTGGCAGTGAAGGGGTTAACCAGCAGGGGGCAGTGTAGGGGTTAAATATGTTCCCTGGGTGTGTTCTAACTGTGGGGGGGCATGGCTGGTCGGGACATAACAGATCTAACTGATCCCAGTGACAGGGATCAGTAGATCTGCTATGTCCCCTGTCAAAGAACGGGGAACCGCCGTGTTTACAACGGCGGTTCCCCGTTCTGAGGCTCCTGAAAGCGATCGCGGGTCTCGGGCGGACATCGAGTCCGCCCGACCCGCGGGCACGCTCGCGCCGCCGCTGCCTCCAGGGGGCGCGCGGGAGCATGCGCAGTGGGAGGACGTCCATGGACGTCCTCCCGGCATTTCAGGTCCGCGCTGGAGCCGTATTTCGGCAATAGCGCGGACCTGGAGGGGTTAAAAAAGGCCTGGATTCTTTCCTTAATGTAAATAATATAACTGGGTACTAACATTTTTAGGTAAAGTTGATCCAGGGTGAATCCGATTGCCTCTCGGGGAATCAGGAAGGAATTTTTTCCCCCCTTATAGCAAATTGGATCCATGCTTTGCTGGGGTCAACTGTGGGTGAAGGATTGTATATGGGATTATTTGGTTGTGTATGTGTGTATATATATATATATGTATATATATAAAAATGTTTTTTTTTTTTTTTTTGGTTGAACTGGATGGACTTGTGTCTTTTTTTCAACCTGACTAACTATGTAACTATATTCAATCAATATACGGGATTTTTTTACCAAAAATATGTAGCAGAATGCATATTATCCTAAATTGATGAAGAAATTAGATTTTTTTTTATTTTATTGCGTATGTTTTATAGCAGAAAGTAAAAAATATTGTTTTTTTTTTTAAATTGTCGGCTTTTTTTGTTTATTTACAAATTTTATTTGGGTATAGTGTACTTTGACCACGCAATTGTCAGTTAAAGTAATGCAGTGCTGTATCACAAAAAATGACCTGATCAGGAAGTGGGGTAAATCTTCTAGAGGTCAAGTGGTTAATACTGCTTTAAAGGGGTTGTAAAGTAAGAAGGTTTTTCATCTTAGTGCATTCTATACATTAAGATAAAAAGCCTCCTGTGTGCAGCAGCCCCCCTAATAATAATTACTTGAGCCCCCTCTCTATCCAGCTATGTCCATGAATGCTCAGCCTTCCAGGACTTTCTCTCTTGATTGGCTGAGACACAGCAGCTGCGCCACTGGCTCCCCAATACTGTCAATCAAACTCAGCCAGTCAGGACAGAGAGGGGGCGGGGCCAAATGGCAGCTCTGTGTCTGAATGGAGCCACAGCTCAGTTTGGGTGCCTCGACAGCAAGCTGCTTGCTGTGGGGGCACTCAACTAGAAAAAAGAATAATATTATAAATAGCATATCAACAATTTATATATTTACATGTGTCAGTAAGACAGCAAATACTGGTATTCAATAAACAATTGGTATCAACAATTTATATATATACATGTGTCAGTAAGGCAGCACATCCTGGTATTCCATAAATGATGGGTAAGATTTGTGTTAATTCATGTACAGTGCCTTGCGAAAGTATTCGGCCCCCTTGAACTTTGCGACCTTTTGCCACATTTCAGGCTTCAAACATAAAGATATAAAACTGTAATTTTTTGTGAAGAATCAACAACAAGTGGGACACAATCATGAAGTGGAACAAAATTTATTGGATATTTCAAACTTTTTTAACAAATAAAAAAACTGAAAAATTGGGCGTGCAAAATTATTCAGCCCCCTTAAGTTAATACTTTGTAGCGCCACCTTTTGCTGCGATTACAGCTGTAAGTCGCTTGGGGAAGTCTCTATCAGTTTTTGCACATCGAGAGACTGAAATTTTTGCCCATTCCTCCTTGCAAAACAGCTCGAGCTCAGTGAGGTTGGATGGAGAGCGTTTGTGAACAGCAGTTTTCAGTTCTTTCCCGACATTAGCGTCGTTTTCCACCGCGATGTTTCATAATTGAATTCCCCCGACTTATTAAAACGTGCGGGTTAAAAAGTCAAAAAAATAAACAATTTTTTCAAACTTTATAGGTTATTTAAAACAAGGTGAAGTACTAACACAGGGTGAACAACAACTAAGAAGTGTTTTTTAATGTCAAAATATAGAAATACAAACTTCGGACTTTACACCGTTTTCCAGCGTTTCAAGTTCCCCCGGCTTATGAAAGCGTTCCGTGACATGTACTTAATTGTGTTTAGAATGGGTAGTAAATACC
>BLSH010066462.1:445559-459152 GCA_018402905.1 Glandirana rugosa | reverse complement strand
AATTAAATCTGCTCTGTTTGACAATGGTCTTGTTGCTTATTTACAAATCACCGGCACACAATTCCATGCTCCAGGTTAGACTGACAACCACTTTACATGCATACTGATAACTGTATCTCTACTTGCAATATGTGACAGGAGATTTTCGAGTGGCAGGCACATAATGTAATGTGAACACTTAACAGGAGAATTCTTTTGTACTGACAGTATGTTCCAGTCTGCAAGCTCCTGTGAGAATACAATAAGCTGATTCTGCTTGGTGTTACTGTCATATAGAGTAAACAGCAGAGACAGCATTGAGATACAATGGCATTGTATGAGTGACTCGAATGTTACCGATATCACGCTGTGCTAGAGGAATTGCTCGTTTTCAAGATGTACTTCCTACACACTTGCAGATCTATTGTAAGCAGTGACATTCACAGAGGACAATAATGACACTTTCTGCAAGAATGTTGCTATCTAAAAAGATTTAGGGGAAAAAAGTTATGTGGCAGTCTGAATGTTTAACCCATAAAATACGAGTTTACTCCCAAGCTCCTCACACACAATGGGGCTCATTTACTAAACCTGGAGAGTGCAAAATTTGGTGCAGCTCTGTATAGAAACCTTCAGCGTCTAACTTCAGCTTGTTCAATTAAGCTTTGACAAAAAAAAAACTGGAAGCCGATTGGTTTTTATGCAGAGCTGCACCAGATTCTATACTCTCCAGTTTGAGTTAATCAACCCAATAGCATCTGATTGATTAGAAATGTGTTGGACAATGTACGTCGACAAGATCCCCACGGCTATAACATGTATCAACAGCACAGTGCTGCCTAATCAATATATGCAAGAAGCTGCAAGCTCTTATTTAGCTTTGACAGGGAATCAATAGTTTTGCATTTTCAATCTCTCAAGAACGGCTGTGTCTTTCCTGCCATTTCCACCATCAGGACGGGGACAGGGTTCTTAGCTGTACACTTAAGCTGGCTGTAAGCCTCTGAAATAAAAATGGACAAAGCATATACCTCTATAGTACGCATTTGCCTTTATCCTAAACACTGATGTGTTTTCTGTCTGCAGTCTCCTTCCTTTTCTATTTGCACGAGTCACCTCTGACAGCCTATATCCACATCAAGCCCTCTCAGGATATGGCTCTGTCCCCCTGGCCCCAGCACACAACAGGAAACTAAAAGACTCAGCTGTGCATGTTTCCCTATGAGACAGTGTAGTGAGGGGTGTGTCCTTTCCCTCCATTTAGATCTCAGATTGCACTCCCTGCTCTATACTGTGCAGTGTGTGACATCGGGTCTCCACTAACTGCCTTCTGGAGCTCAGGTACGCTATGTAAAATGCATGCTTTAGGAGGCTGTAGAGGAAAAAGAAATGCAGATGAGAATGTACAATTTATGCAGCAAGATCTGTTTCATCTCAGTGCATCACCTGATGTAGCACAAGCATAGTTAAGTATTTATTTGACACCGTAAATCACAAAATTTAAACCACTCTCTAAACAATGCTAGTATTTTGTAATGTGTCACTGTTGATCTTCTCCTGCAACTGTCATTCTAGCTGTTACTGTTAGGAGAAAGGACTTTGACCAGAGGTTTCTGGTCGTTTCCGAGGTGGTGCGCGAGCGCACGTGCCGGAAACGGTGCCAAACGGTGCCATTTAAGCCCTGTGCTCCCAGCAGCAAGTGCTGTCCATTCTACAGCATCTGTGACCTGTGAGCCCCAGCTCAAACCATCTGTTCCTGTATTGCTCCGCTTCCTGTTGACCCGGCTTGCCCTGACCTGTTGTTCTGCTGCCTGCACCGACCCCGGCTATCCATGACCATCCGATTGTCTGCTCCCTTTGTACTTCTGCTGCCCGCCTGTTAATGAACCTTGCTTGGACTTGACCATCCTTTTGCCTGACCCATCTGTACCGCACTACCTGCCAGTTGCCGACCCAGCATGCATGACCATCCCTCTGATCAGCACGACCATCTGGATCATCACATCATCACCAGTGACCATCCAGCCCTCGTGTCATCCCGCACTCTTGGACTTCTGTCTACCCTACCAGGGGTCCTTGAATCGGGTGCGCAAGAGTGGTTGTTCCCTGCACAAGACAGACTCCACCACCAGGACCGTGACAGTTACCCTGGTCTTTGATATTGTTCTAGTTGCCTGTAGATGATGTGGTTGCATTTGCTTTTTATTTATTTTAGGCCAATTAGATGCCATTCTTTAATAACTTCAAAGTCTACCCCCAAAAAATATTATTATTGCAGCTTACCAGTCTTTAGCTGTGCTAGCAGCCTTATTTGTCTTTTTCAAGTTTATTTTTCCCATATTTTTGCCTAGCAATCCTGCCAGTAACACCTTATGTTATCAATGGGAAAGTACTGTTCCCACCCTAGGCTGCTGGCTCCTGATTTGAACTACAGAACACTTCTGGTCTCCTCATCTCCATAACATAGGGGGGGTATTCTGTTGTTCACAGAAGAAAAACTAGGCGCTCATAAAACTGCTTGACACCACAAAGAGAACAGGAAATTCAGGGCACAGTAAAAACATCTTCAAAAATGTTATTCATTTTCCTATCTATCTGCTGTGAAATACAGAAATCATTCTTATGTTAAGTACTATACAACCTGGGATGAGGTTAGGTGAGCCTAAGTTCAATCATACAAGGAACAGATGTTCGAAGGATACATTAGATTAGCCTGTCAGACACAATGTCCCAGGTCTTGGATATCTGCCATTTCCTTGACTGCAAAATTGATGACAACTATAATAATATAACCTATTCACCGTTAAAGCCCAACTACAGCATTTCTGAGTATCTGACTTTAGTTATATAAACAAAAAAAAAATACTCTAATCCCTTGGTATTACTCAGCTATAGAAAGATGTTACATCCTCTGCCCTAAGGATGTGCCAACTGACTCTGGAGCAACTGCACACAATGGAAGTGAAGACACAGGTATGCTGTGTTAAAAATAATTAAAAAAAAACGAATGTGGACAGCCCATTTACATCACAGTTAATTTTAACTGGAGGATGAAAAATTACATGAATTCACTTACCCTATCCCAGCTAAACGACAGGCCTATTTTTTCCAGCTGTTGCCTCATGTGTTCAATATTACTGCAAGAGACAAGCAAACAACATGAGTAGGTCACAGGTGGGTGGTATAACTTATAACTGTATATATAATTAACTAAATTCTTCATTTACCATTAACAGTATAAAATACAAGCCCTGTGGGGCTAAAAAAAGAGAAATGTACAAGTTGTGACAGTGTGCAGCCCTGTGAATATAGGTTATGAGGATAAAAATGACACAGGACTTTCAAAGATTTAGCTTGAGAAGCTCCAGCAGGTGGTTTGTGACCAGAGAAAACTAGATGCCTACAGTCTGTGTGAGGGCACAGGTGGGCAGGATTGTTATCAGCCAGAGCATAACTCAGTGCAGTTGGTGCCATTCGGAAACAAAGGCTTGTGTGGAGATAGCAGTTGCTCCAGCCAGGAGCCTGTCCATCCTTGGGGGACGAGACGCTATGTTGAAGGGACTGTCAGGAACCATGTATCGGACCGAGACAGAAAATGCCGTAAAAATCACACCTTTTAATATAATAGTAAAAATGGTACAATTAGAACAAGACAGTAAATCAGGAATCCAGAGATCAGTGTAGTCAAAGGCAGCAGACAGGATCAGGAACCAGAATGGATGTCAGCCAGGCAAGTCTTTAAGAGGAACACAGCAGAAAGTCTCCAGATATGTTTGACCAGGCGAAGGCATGGAAAGAATGAACCAGGCACTTTAAATAGCCAAAAGGAGCTGGCTGTGGGTTGGACTGACGAGCAGGTAAAGATCACCAGATGAGCCACTGTGGAATGATGAGTGCTTGCAATTAACCAACAGCTGAGCACTGAGAAGGGAGGACTGAGGGCCCAGCCCTTACAGGGACTTCTTGCCCATTAGGTCTAAGAAAGTCAGGACAGCTCCGTGGGTCCAGAGATACCAAGAAAGTTGAGGTAACTTGTGTTTCTGAGAGGTGAGAAATTCAGAGGTACTGGGAGAACCCTACCCAGAAGGCCAGGAGTTGGGCTTGTGCAGTGAGTGGCTGCAAGTATAGGCTGAGTGAGCCTGAGGAGCCCATGATCTGGGAGACTGCGGCAGTGCTGCTGACAGGACAACGAGGTTGTTCGTTGACCACTGTTTTGTGTGAAGCTGAAAACACCCTTCATGGGAAAATTTATGTTGTAAGGACATTTTTTTTGCTTTTTAATAAAAGTGGGCTGCCACAAGGTGGATGAAATCAACAAGCTGTAAGATTTAGTCCTTACTGCACAGAACTATCAGGAACAATATACCAAAACATGGTTCTACTGAAACATGTTTGTTTACTCTGATGAGGGCAAAGCCCTACTGGAAACCTGTTTCGGGGATTGACTTCTTTCTGCCCTTCCTTTTAATACACGCTTCTCAGCATAGTGTTTTTTTTTTCTCTTCTCTTTTCATCCCCTTTCTGCCTCTTTGCCCTTTTTTTTTGTATCCTTTGGGCTTATCTGATCCTCTATTCTTCTTCCCTGAAAATTGGGTATCCGACTGAGCATATAATGTGGCCGACTGCTGGTGGTATAGTAGTGCGGGGACATAATGGGTTACTACATTGGCATTTTCACTTGATAAACATCTTTTTTGTAGATTACATCAGCTGGAAATGGGTTTTCAGTATTTTGCAGATAAAGAAAAAGGTGCCGATAATGGCGCCAAAAGCACATGCGATTTTGCCACGATTTTACTGTGCTTATGCTGTGTTTTTCATAGGTCATGTGACTCTAAAACCGCATCAAAAAGTTACATGGGAACGTTATTGATGCAATCTTGCTGCGTTTTCAATGCATTTCAATGGGGGGGGGGGGTGTTTTTGGTGCATTCTTTTTTAACTGACCAAAAATACGGCAAGCAAGATTTTTAACACCACAATGGAAGCGCAACGGACCAGTGTGAAGACATACATAGAATTTAAAGGGATGCATTTTTCTTGAACTTTTCTTATGCTAAAGGTGCCGATAATGTCCGACAATAAATTCATATTCATTTAAATTCATGATATGAATTAACAAGTCAAATATAATACAATTATATCTGAAAATATATGTTTTGTTTTTTTTAAACTGTAAGTTTCAGTTTCGGCCAAGAGCATCCTGAATTTTCGGTTTGGGCACCAAAATTTCCATTCAGTGCACCCCTAGAAAATACTTATATATACTTTTTATTTGAGAAACTCTATGTATTAATTTAATACTATTAGAGCCCAATGGATGGAATATATGCTTCCTCCTTTCTCTTAGGTCCCCATATGACTGATCATAGGTGTATTTGCTATGAACCTTTTGTATCTGCATGGCTGATTTAGGTACATCTTTTGCTCGGGTCTAAATATTGTATTTGGTAATTTTATTTTTTCTATTGTCTGTTTTTTTTACCTTTTGTCTTCTGCCCTGTGTGGCAGGTTGTCTTTGTGTTGTTCCACTATAAAAGTCTGAATAAAAAAAAAAAAATTGGGGTAGGAATGTAAAAAACTGCCTGGTGCTTTTTTTAAGGGTACAAACAGGCTAAAGAATTAGGAACTACTGGAGAAGTACATATGTTAGCCATAGAAAAAAGACAGCAAATTCACAGATAATTTGCTAAACAGCTTTCAAACAGCAGACAGAAAACTTAGTGACTCCCAATAAGGCTCAAATTGTTTCTGCATGCAGCCTAGGGAAAAAAGAATTTGATATGTGAAATATCACAAATCAATCATAACTAAAGATAAAAACTCATGGCCTTAGCCACAAACAATGCTTCTGACAGTTTGCACAGTTCATCTAGATTTCGAACTAAAGAATATTCTCTTTTAGAGAAGTTTTAGGGTCTCCGTTTAGGATTTCTTTTGCAGTTTATGGGCTAAACTAAATGATCAAATACGTTGGCATACACATAACCATAATGACCTGAAATGTCCTGCAGATATGAACTGTAGATCCCTTTTACACCTGGTTTGAACAGGTTTGCAAACTATGACAAACTAAGCTTCTCATGGCTTGGGTTTATAAATGTCACTCAAATTATTATACACATTTCAAGCCATCTCTGTGACGCCACTACCTGGCTTCATAGGCTAAATCAACACTGTGATATGCAATTTTGTGTGGAGCTATAAAAAAATCTAGAATTATTAGCCCCATTTGTCCTTGCCTAAATAAAGGGGTTAGGTGGCTTTCTTTTTACCTTCACACACCATCATTAGTTAAAATCCTGGACTTGTATCTTATATTTCCTAATCTTTCCTCTCCCTTGAATGCCCCTTGGACAGCAACCGACCAATGGCTCTCTACCTTGGCCAGTGATGGCAATACTACTAACATGGGATATCTATTTGACTAAGGGTTTGCCAGTGACAAGACATGACTTACTAATACCTCTATTCGGCCTACATTCCCCTTAGGTCTGACACAACCTCATTTGATTTTGTGAAATTGAGAAAATGACATTCTGATTCACCAAATGCTTCAGTAACAAATTACCCACTCTTAGGCCAGCCGAAGACGGTTTGAATCCTGTGTTGTCAGGCTGAATGTAGTACCAAGTTGATCGATCAACTTGAGTACAACCAGCCTGCCGGATTCACATGTGATTATTGCTGCTAGCTGCTAACAATATTCACTGTCTTCTCCTAGTGGGGATGGCTTTCCCCTCCAGAAGCAGACAACTGCTCGGCAAGAGGGATTCCCCTATCAGCACTATCTGTGTTGATGGGGGAATCGTGCAAATTTGTTTCCTGCAACCCGTGGTTGCAGGAAAGAAATTCGCACCATCTATTGCCTGCCTTATACTTTGCCACAACCCAATTAATGCCTGGCTAGAGTATCCTCAGTTGACCCATTATGTGAGATTTCTATTGCCACCTGATTTGCTTTTCAGATCTCCAGTTGGATTAGAAATGTTACTTCTTCAAACAGATAGACCTGAACACACAATATCTACAATATATCAACTTTTGCTGCAGGAGACTTGTCTGCAAGCACTAAAGTTTCTTTCTATCTGGGAGAAAAAATCGTAAACTTCCCCGGAGGAACTGGATTTAGATAACATATTGATATTTATTCACAAATTGTTCTTCTCTTCCAGGGCAAAAGAACCTAATAAGATCTCATCTTGGTGGTATTATCACCCTACAGTCCTAACCAAAATGGATCCCTCTATCCCTGATACATGCTGGAGCTGCCTAGCGTCCACTGGATCGAGGACCCATAGTACACTATTCTCCATGATCCCTCGCCCTTACAAACAATTTATAAAGGGTTTGCCTCAACATTTTCTGTTTTTCGCTCAAACTATATCTAGACACTGGCATAATCCTTTTGCTACCAGCTATGTAAGGCCTACGGCTGCACAAAATTGCTACCAGCTATGCAAAACCTATGGTGGCACAGAATTGCTGGGAGCTATGTAAGGCCTACGGTGGCACAGAACTGCTTCCAGCTGGCCAGCTCAGTCTCATTAAAGAGAACCTGTCACCAAAAAAAATTATCACATAGGGGACTTTAAGTTGAGTTGAACGTTAAGTAAAAAAAAAAAAAAAAAATGTTTTTTTAATTGTAAAAAAATCAAAGTTACATCCAAGCACATAAAATTCCCCCCAGCCCCCTGCTCTGGTTGTAAAACGATTAAAGGATAAGTTCATCTTTGACAACATGCTACATGTTCTACCCATAAGGTTTCTTAGTTAAAAGAAAAAAAGGGATTTTAGTATAACTTACCATAAAATCCTTTTCTCTGAGTTCACTGACAGACGCAGCCTTCTTATGACACATGGGGTTATGCTCATCCTACTAGGAGTAGACTAGGCAAAATAAGCAAAAGCATAGGTTGGCCCCTCCCAGGGGGCCGTCCTCACCTCAGCATATAATCCCCCTGCCCTGTACAGCACATCAGTTCGTAACAAGCCGTACAAACTCAACGCAGAGGGGTGGGTGCTGCGTATGTCTGTTATACTAAAATCCCTTTTACTCTTCTGTTCACTGACAGACGCAGCCTTCTTATGACACATGGGGATGTCCCAAAGCTGTGCCAATCAAGAGGGGTGGGCAAACCATAACAACTGTACCCAACAGAAAAACGCCCTCTCAGGCGGCGCTAACCGCGCCTACACTGCCGCTTGTAATACTTTGCGGCCAAAAGCAGCATCCGAAGATGCTGAAACATCAATTTTGTGAAACTTAGTAAACGTGTGCACTGAGGCCCAAGTAGCCGCTTTGCACACCTGAGACACCGAGGCTTGGTGTCTAAATGCCCAGGAAGTACTAACTGCCCTGGTGGAATGAGCCGTGACTGGAAACGGGGGAACCTTGCCCCGAATCTCATATGCATGAGTCACGGTCTTCCGTATCCAATGAGAAACGGTAGCGGACGAGGCCGCCAAGCCTTTGCGCGACCCTTCCGCCAGCACAAATAAAGAATCAGACTTCCGAAAGGAAGCTGTAGAAAACAAATACACCCGCAAAGCCCTAACCACATCCAAAGAATGCAGTTCAACTTCTTTGGGATGCGACGGGTGCGGGCACAATGAGGGAAGAACAATATCCTCATTTAAATGAAAGGAAGAAATCACCTTCGGAAGAAACGAAGGGGAAGGTCGCAAAACCGCCTTGTCCTTATGCAGGACCAAGTAAGGTGACTTGCAGGATAATGCTGCCAACTCAGACACCCGCCTGGCGGATGTGATAGCCACCAGAAAGGCCACTTTCTGCGACAACAGTCGAAAGGGAATGTCCCTAATTCTTTCATATGGCGGTTTCTGCAGCACAGAAAGCACCAGATTCAAATCCCACGGAGCCAGAGGCGAGCGTATCCGAGGAGCCACATGACGTACCCCCTGTACAAATGTACGGATCAACGAATGAGACGCCAAAGGCCGTTGAAAAAGAACCGCCAGGGCCGAAATCTGCCCCTTAAGCGTACTTAACGCAGGTTCTTGTCCAGTCCTTGCTGCAAAAATGACAATACTCTGGACAATATATAAGAGCGGGGGTTCCAACCCCCTGCCTCGCACCAGGTAATATATGTCTTCCAGGTCCTATGATAAATCTTACGAGAGGTAATCTTACGTGCCTCAATCATAGTAGGGATTACGGAGTCAGAGACAACCCTATCCCTCAACACCTGGGACTCAATAGCCAAGCCGTCAAAGCCAGCGAGGGTAAAGCAGGGTGCAAGATAGGCCCCTGAGATAGTAGGTCTTCGCGAAGTGGAAGACGCAACGGAACATCTGCCACCATCCGTACTACGTCGGCGTACCAAGGACGCCGAGGCCAATCTGGAGCTACCAGGATTGCCGGGATTCCCTCTGCTTCTATCCTGCGCAGAACCCACGGTAGAAGCTTTAGAGGAGGAAAGATGTACAGTAGCCGATACCAACCCCAGGGCGCCACCAGTGCGTCCGCGGCGACCGCCAACGGATCTCTTGTTCTGCACACAAAGGTCTGTACCTTGTGATTGTACCTGGAGGCCATGAGGTCCACCTCTGGTATGCCCCATTTGAGGCAAATCTGGCGGAACACTTCTGGATGTAGGGACCATTCCCCTTGATCCAGAGTCCGGCGGCTGAGAAAGTCCGCCTGCCAATTTCCCACGCCTGGGATGTAGATTGCAGAGTGAGCTGGCACGTGAAGTTCTGCCCACCGACGGATCAGAGCTGCCTCCGCGGCTGCTGCCGCGCTTCTTGTTCCGCCCTGATGGTTCACATATGCCACAGCCGTGGCATTGTCCGACTGAACCCGGACAGGGAGGCCTCGCAGCCTTTCTGACCAACGGGACAGACAAAGTCTGATCGTTCTCAGTTCCAGTACGTTTATCGGAAGACAAGCTTCCCGCATTGACCAATGACCCTGGGCAGAGAACTGACCCAGGACTCCTCCCCAGCCCAATAGGCTGGCATCTGTCGTTACTATCAACCAATTGAGGGGGGAAAACATTTCCCCAACTTTAGGGCCGGAGCCCGAATCCACCAAATCAAGGATCCTCGGGACTGATGATCCAATCTGATCAGTCTGTCTAGAGATAGGGGAGATTTTGTCCCACTGCGACAAAATCGCCTTCTGCAGGAGCCGAGTGTGACTCTGAGCATAAGGTATCGCCCCGAAAGTAGACACCATGAGCCCCAACACTCGCATACAGAACCGTAAGGAGAACCACTGGCGTGATAACAGGGTTCGCACTGCTGCCTGAAGTGTCAGGAGCTTGCTCGGTGGTAAAAACACCCTTGCCTGCACCGTGTCCAGAATCAGACCCAGGTACTCCAGCTGGCAAGATGGAGACAATGATGACTTCTGCAGGTTGATTAGCCAACCAAACTCCTTTAACCTGGACACCGTAATTGTCACGTTCTCCTCCAGAGCCGCAGCAGACTCTGCTCTCAGGAGTAGATCGTCGAGGTACGCTACAACCGCGATACGTCTCTGTCTCAGCAGCGCCAGCATCGGGGCCACCACCTTGGTGAACACCCGGGGAGACAAGGCCAGCCCGAAGGGAAGTGCCACAAACTGGTAATGCAGGTCCCCCACTGCGAAGCGTAGAAAACGCTGGTGACTGTGACAGACTGGAACATGGAGATATGCGTCCCTGATATCCAAGGAAGCCAAGAATTCCCCTTGGTGCAGGGCGGCCACAACCGAGCGGATGGACTCCATCCTGAAACTTTTAGTTTTTACGAAGCGGTTTAGTGCCTTCAGGTCCAGAACTGGCCTGACACCACCCTTTTTGGGGACCACAAAAAGGTTTGAGTAGAACCCGTGAAATCTTTCCACTATGGGTACCGGTACAATCACCCCCTGTTCGGCAAGTGCCCGAACGGCGCCTAGAAGCGCCTCCCGACGCCCCTGAGGGAGTCTCAAGTTTGAGGGAAAGAACCTTTCTGGGGGCAGAATTCTATCCTGTACCCGGAGGACATCACCTCCAGCACCCACCGATCGGTGATGCGGGCAGTCCATCCGTCTGCAAACCCCAGCAACCGGCCCCCCACCCGTGAGTCGGGTGGGGGCAATCCATCATGTGGAGGTAGATTTATCCTTCGCTTTTTCGGACTTATGCTGCCAGGGCCTTTTACTGTGCCCCGCAGAAGCCTTCCCGGTCTTGAAGCCCTTACCCGCTGAGCCAGGTGCCCGAAAAAACTTCTTCTGACCTGAAGAAACAGGGCCCTGCCTACGGCGAAACTCCCGCCGCTTTGGCTCTGGAAGGAAAGTACTCTTCCCTCCCATGAAATCCTTAATGATTTCACCCAACTGTGGGCCAAACAGACGCCCTCCCTGAAAGGGAAGATCTGCAAGAGCTTTCTTTGAAGCCTGGTCGCCTGACCAAGAGCGGAGCCACAGCACCCGCCTGATAACAATTGCAAAAACAGACAATTTTGACAGTATGGGAAGAAGGTCCAAAGCAGCATGGCATATGTAGCGGAGACCTTCTTCCAAGTGTTGTGCCCGCTGTACTTCAGCCTGTGCACACTCACAAGTTAAACCAGTGTGCAGTGTGGCAGTGTGCTCACGAAGAGACTGTGCCGCCATCGCAGTCGCTAGCGCCGGCCGCATGGCTGACCCCGCCAACAAGAATAGTGCTTTAGACACTGCCTCTGTGCGGCGATCGGCCGCCTCCCTAAAAGACGGAGACCCCTCCAAGGGAATGGTCGTTGCTTTATTCACACGAGCCACTGGGGGGTCCACCGCTGGGGAAGCCCATCTCTTAGTAAAGCTATCCTCAAAGGGGTAGCGAACCGCAAAGCTTTTAAGAAAAGCAAAGGAATTTGGTGGCCTCAGCCATTCCTTGAACACCGCCTGTTCAAACACCTGATCATAAGGGTAAGCCCTAGGAGACCTAGGGGGTTTAAGCGGTCCACACATATATGTGGACTCATGCGACTCTCCTGCTTGGTCAAGCCGCATGGAGTCGCGGATATCAGTGATCAGCGCTTCCACTATCTCTTTATCACGCGAAAAATGAGCCTCCTGATCATCTTCGCCTCCTGAGGGCAGTTCACCCTCTGAAAGGTCCACAGGTATGACCATTGAGGTGCTCTCTAGATCCGAATCCTTCCCTGAGGAAAGAGGAGGGGTGGGCGTTTCTTGGGGCCCCTCGGAACGGGGTCCCCCACCCGGGGAAAGAACTCCCCAAACACCGCCCTCAGCTGTTCCAAGGACACTAATGTTCCTGGGGTGGATTGTTGATCCGCAGGTACCCCTGCTATAGTATTGCCGGCCTCTGACATCCCAGCCTTCCGGCACCCCCACTGTGTGACCACCACCTCTACCCCACCAATCAGCCAGGGAGACCCGGGAGGATTGCACCCACCGCTACCAGCACCCAGGGAGAGCCAGCTATACTTGCTGTTTAGATGCCTCAGCACTATGACCGGAAGAGCAATTCCCAACAATCTACTGCACTCCAGGAGCTTGCCACTGCGCGTCAGCCACGTTGTTCAAACAAAAACCGGAAGCCTCACTTCCGTTTTTAGACACTTCCTGTAACAGGTCTCAACTTCTTCCAAACGACCACTGGGGGCCGCCAGAGAGCAGGCTGGAAACCACATGGTTATCAAACAATGGACGCTGCCATTAACACACGTGCGGTCGGCCACGAGCGAGCGGTGATCCACACTCAATGGCGGCGACCCGCCTAACGCAGAGCTCCGAATGGTCAGTGCAAAGTACGGTGATCCACACCGAATGGCGGCGAACCGATTGACGCAGAGCTCCGAACGGTGAGTGCAAGGTGCGGTACTGCGGGGGGAGGGGAAGTGGGGGGAGATAATCCTCAAAGGGGTACCCCCAATATGTCCCTCTAATGGACCCCCGCCGGCCGGCTACCACAGAAGCTGCCCAGGTGCCCACTCTCCGCGCCCCTAGGGCAGAAAAGGGGTCCACTCACCAATCCGACGGGCGCAGCGGGTAGCCACCCGGAGCAGTCTTACCTCCCCAGAAAGAGGCATGCTGCTGGCCAGGCCACTAGACAGGCGAACCAGTCACTGGGCTCTAGTGGGTTTTAGCCACTGGCAGCCCGCACGGAACGGGCGTTATGCGGTGGGCCCCCCTAAGGGTAGCTCGCATAGTGTCGGCTGGACTGGGGAAAGTTTTGGATTCGAGATATCCTCTATACCACCAGCCAGCTTCTTGAAAGCAGTCTTCCTAAGCAGACTACTTCTGACGAAAGTTCTTCGACCGACCACCATATCTCCTATAGAGCTTAGGTTTTGAAAGGGGTCAGGTCGGCTGTGATACGCTCGATGGGAATCCCCCCGGGTGGCGTATTGCGGGCAAGGCACGCCCGACGGTCACCGATTTTGGGTGATCTCGGGTCACTGACCAAGCGGACAGATCACCGGACCGGTCGTCGTACGGAGAAAGACCCCTCCATTCTGACGAGGCCCACCGATGGGCGACGCGGGCAGCCTAACCACTCACCTGGGGAAAAGACGGGATCCCCGCGCCTCTCACCCGTGGACCCGTCGAAGACACCATCGGCCGGCCGCCCCCAGGTAATCTCCCTGTATAACCCCCATGGGGAAACTCCTAATAGAGGG
>BLSH010066462.1:429338-441049 GCA_018402905.1 Glandirana rugosa | reverse complement strand
GGGGGGGGGGGGGGGGGGGCAAATAAGCGGAGTTTCCCCTTTTGGGGGAGCTCCACTTTAAGTAGTCCAAGATAAGATCTAGGGCTAAATAAACTATTAGACATAACAGAGGAAGTATGCATATGGCACATGAGAGCCCTGAATTTCTGACAGGTATTTTTTTTCACTTGCCAAACTGACATAACAAAAACTATCAATAGCATATTGCACAGATCACCTGATAGAAAATAAGAGAAGTTTATTGTTAGGGGTTACATACACTTTAAAACTGGTTGATTTAATTAAATATGTGGACTGACACATTCGAATTAAAGTGTTACTAAACCCAGGACCTTGCATTCACTATATCTGGTCTCCCACAGTACACAGAACATGGAAGTGCAATAGTTTTAGTAAATATAAATGGCTAAATACCTTTTTCCATCAGCAGTTAGAGCAGTCTTGTGACCTCTATCAGTGTCTGGTTAGAGCTTTGAGGAGTTTTCATTCTCCCCCGATTGTCTTATGAGGCTACAGAACCCCTGATCATCTCTCTGGACAGTGCTGATTGGCCCTGTGCAGATCACATGCACTTTCCTAAGAAAAAGGCTCTAGCAATGCACATCAAACTGAGCATGTGTAGCTTGTCCCGTAGCCTCTGTCTTATCAGGAGATAGACTGGGGACAGCAGAAGAAGGGGAGGAACAGAGAAGACATAATCAAACAGCCTTTTTACACAATGCACAGGATTAAGCCTTTAGGTTCCACAGTGAGTATAACTAGCATGATTTACTACATGTACAGACTGATTTTACTGTTGTGGGTTTAGTAACACTTTAACAATGGCAACCCACACATCTCTCAATACTTTAACTACTTTAATACTGGGCACTTTCACCCCATTCCCGCCCAGGACAATTTTTAGATTTTCAGCTCTGCAACGCTTTAAATCACAATTGTGTGGTCATGCAACACTGTACCCATATGACATTTTTATCATGCAATTTTATATGACGGTCTTGTGAGTGTTTTTAATCTTGTTTTATTAAAGCCTGCATCTGTTACTGCACTTAGAGGCGCCTCTCCTTGTTTTTTCTATTACAGTACCAGTGGACTACTGGATCCGGGTCCACGCTATCCAGGCTGCCCTTAGTGCATGACTCCATTCCTCGTTATAATTCTATTGACTTTGTTCCATATTCGCCCAGGTGCCACCTCTCCCCTTTGTCTCCCCCATGTATGTATTACTATTTGGTTGTACTCAAATATGCTGTATATAGTTACTATTCTAGACACCCCATTTTGATCTATCAGAGTTGCGCCCCATCACTTGTTGACATTTTTATCATGTTTTCCCACACAAATAGAGCTTTATTTTGGTGGTATTTAATCACCACTGTATTTTTTATTTTTTTCTAAATAAACTAAAAAAGATCGAACATTTGGGGGGGGGGGGGGGCACATTACCACAGCAACACTGTATTACGCTGGGGAGGTGATCAGGACTTTATTTTTGGCGCACTATGATTGCTTATACAGTGAATATCACTGTTATAAACAACCATTTTTACTGAATGAAATCGATTCATTCAGTGTTTACTATTGTGATTAGCCACAGCTGTTATTGGCCCAGTCTGTACCATGTGGTCAATGTGACCAATCACAGAGTTCAACACAATAGTATACAATGAATGGAAGCCGTCTATTGTGTACAATTGTCATGTGACCTGCTGTGACTGGTCACAGCAGTGGGCCGGTACACTAATCTGTCATCCGCTGTTTCCTGTTGACACAACGGGTGACAAGATTGCTCCGCAGCGTTGTGCATTTTGGGGAGGAAGTCATATGGCATCAACCCAGATCTAGAGTGGTCCCGTCTGGCCATCATTTGACTATAGGCCAGGCACTGATTAAGGAGAAGATCAGAGCTGGACATTAGCCTTCTACTTAACAATCTGACCCTTTTTCTACCTAAACTGATGCCCCATGACTGAACATCTGTATTAATCTGAATATTATTCATTCATTGAATTGCTTAGGAGTATAGCCTTACTTCCCAGAGATGATTTGTTTTTTTTTTTATTGTTTGTGTTCTCCCAATCAGAGCGGAAGTGTTAAATTGTGTGATAATTATAGCTTCTTCCTCAGCTCAGTGCTGATAACACCACACATGGTACAGAGAAAAGAAACGTGTCATTTTGTTCTTGGCCCTGGAGAGCGGAGGCCTTGTAGAGCTTTGGGTTGGAAAAAAAAATCCATTCCTAGGTCCACGTCTTACCTGATAGCCAGACTTTGTTATTAAAATTAGCTGTCCTCAATTCTTTACATATGAGAGCTAAATGATACTCGATGCTCTCTCTCGCTTTTTCTGCTGTGAGTGGCGGCTTATGGCTGAAAAGGCTGACTGCTGACACAATGCAAAAAAGTTACTGCCTGCTTGTTTTGGAAAAACTTTTAATTGTAATTATAAATATAGTTGATCACATGCGCAGCATAATGGTACCTGCAGATCAAACAGGGGCTCAGATGGCAGAATAATTAGTTGCAAAGGATAGGGGGGTTTAATCCCTCTATAACTGCTTCCCACCCAGCCAGTGCACATAAACATACCCGAACCCGTCCTGCAGCCGCGACAGTTCTCTGTGTAACTAATTATTTTAGTGTTCAGTTACAAAGAGATCACACAGACTGCAGCCATCCCCACAGAGTACACCAAGCATCCCATCAACATCTGTACCAGCGTCCCATCAACATCTGTACCAGTGTACAAAACATCTGTCAAAGTGTACCAGTGCCACATCCACATCTGTCACAGTGTAATAGTGTCACATCCACATCTGTCACAGTGTACCAGTGGCACATCAATATCTGTCACAGTGTACAAGTGCACACACATGTCCGTGTTCAACTGCACAAAACATCTGTCAGTGTACCAGTGTCCTACCAATAAATAAAAATGTAAAGTGCCCCCGTCCCCACGTGCAAAGGCGAATGCAAACGTTGGTCCCGTACGAATACCTAAACAGTGATTAGACCACACATGTGAGGTATTGCTGCGAACGCCATAGCTAGAGCAATAATTCTAGCACTAGACCTCCCCTGTAACTCTAAACTGGTAACCAATAAAGGCTTATAAAGTGTCGCCTATGGAGATTTTTAAATACCAAAACTTTGGTGCCATTTCAAGTGTGTGCAATTTTAAAGCGTGACATGTTTGGTATCTATTTACCCAGCGCAACACCATATTTAACCAAAAAATTGGGTATTGTCTTTGTGTGCACTCAAATTCATTAAAGTGTATTTATGAGTTAGTGTGTAAAACTGCGTTAGAAAAACCGCTGCGAAAATACTGTGTGACATAAAAATTTGCAAAAGGCACCATTTTATTCTCTAGGGCTTCTGCTACAAAAATATATCATGTTTGGGGGTTCTAAGTAACTTTCTAGCAAATATACAGATTTTTACTTGTAAACAAAAAGTCGGAAGAAAGCCTGGTCTTAAAGCGGATGAAACCTGGAGATGCTCCTTGGATGTTGGGCTTCTCTATGTGGCTAGGCTGTGCAAGTCTCACACGTGGTATCGCCATACTCAGGAGGAGTAGCAAAATGTGTTTTAGGGTGCAGTTGCAAGTATGCCTATGCCGTGTGTGAGAAATAACTTGTTGATATGACATTTTTGTGAAAAACGAAAAAAAAATATTTAATTTCTTCATTTTCCAACGAACTGTGGGTAAAAAAATGACAAGTTCAAAAAAACTTGCTGTGCCTCTTCATAAATACCTTGGAATGTCTACTTTGCAAAAAGGGGTCATTTGGGGGATATTTGTACTGTCTGGTATGTTAGGGCCTCAAGAAATGAGATAGACCTTCAGTACATCAGGTGTGATCAATTTTCAATGACTGGTACCATAGCTTGTAGACTCTTAACTTTCACACAGACCAAATAATATAAACTGATTTGGGTTATTTTTACCAAAGACATTTAGCAGTATACATTTTGGTCAAAATTTATGAAGAAAAATTACTTATGTGCAAACTTTTATAACAGAAACTAAGGAAAAAAATCCTGATCACCTCCCCAGTGTAGCAGTGTTACTACGGTAAAGTGTTTTTTTCCCCCAAAAAACTTTCGGTCTTTTTTCGTTTATTTATTATTGTGATAAAAAGTTCATATGGATACAGTGTTTCATGACTGCAAAATTGTCAATCAAAGTGGGACAGCACTGAAAGCTGAAAAATGGCCTGTGCAGGAAGGGAATGAAAGTGGCCACTACTGAAGTGGTTAAGATCAGCTTATAGGACAGTGAACTGAAAAAGCAGGTCTGGGAAAGGAGCAGTGCTAATCATGACTCTACACATTACAGCTGCATTGGCCTATGTTCCATTTTAAATAGGCATTAATGAGGCAGGTTTCCAAACGGGGATAAAAAAATGGAACTTTTTCACACCGTTGTGCGATCAGGTTCGCCTGTCAGTTTTTCAGATTGACCTGATCGGACGTTGCACTCTCCCCTATGGAGCGGTGCATGTCAGCGGTGACATGTCCGCTGACATCCGCCACTATCTGATCCGATCATGCTGCAAAATACGGACAGATGGTGGTCCTATTTTCCATCCATCTGGCGGATCGGATGAAAATGGACTGGCAGTCTGTTTTCACCTGATCTCACCATAGAGGAGAGTGCGACTTTGTCAGTATCTGCTCTGCACAGGAAGCGGAGATGGACCGGTCATCCGCCTGCTCTGCTGATCCCCGCTGAACAAGCGGATTCCGCAAAACGGAGGCGCCCGTGTGAAACAAACCATAGGCGTGTGTTTAAAATTCTGGATCAATACAGTATTTCCATTTAAAGGAGAGGCTAAACTACACTGACTTTTGTATGGCCTAAAGTGTCATTAAATCCACATCATTAAAAATTATCAATAAATGCTGTATTAAGTGCTGTGTATACTCACTCAGTCACTATGGGATTCGTTTTCTGTACTATGCAAAAAACCTGGTTGATCCTGCTGTTTCTGTCTCCCCCTCCTGTCCATGTCTCCACTGTAGTTGTTTAAAGCTAGTGCACATGCTCTGTTTCCAGCAAATGTTCCTCCCTATCACATCTGCGCAGCCCATGTGACTAAAGAGTCACACATGCAGGCATATACACAGTGGTAAATGACAGCCCACTCCTTCCCTCCTCCATGCCCACTAAGCAGCAAAACACAATAGGGGCAGAATATAACATCTTGATTGATGGTGGCTTCAACTCCCATTTATTCTAAGACACAGCCTGGATGGACATGACACAACCTGTGACTTGCAGAAATCTGACTTTACTATATTGTTGCAAAAAATAATAGATTTATTTTCAAATATATATTTGTATGAAAATTTAAAACAGTTTATTGATATTATTTATTTTTACTCTGTATTGCAAAGGCTTTTTAATATGTGTCCAGCAGCAGAGGACAAGAAGCTCCTCCTGCCACTGTTTCCCTACAGACAGGCTTGGAAACACCTGGTTCATCTGAAAGCTGTATATCAATTAGTAAAAAATATTTTTTATGTTTTAATTAAAATAATTACAGTGCCATCATCCAAATATATAAAAAAAAAAAAAAAAGAATCATGTAAATTATACAGTGTGTGCTTTGTATCACTTTTTAAACCTTATGATGCCATGAGTCCTTGAGGTACCAATAGACATAAATTGACAAGTCTTCCAATCTATCCTATTTTGATCATGAAACAATAATCATTTACATGGATGGCATTATATGTTCTTCAGTTGACTAATCTCTTTCTACCTGGAAACATATATAAATAGGAATGTTTAACAATACCAGTATATGCAATCTCACAGTACTGTCTGCAATAAAGACTGGGTTAAAGTCACCTATGTATGTCTGACCATTTCATGTCTATGGCTAAACAATAACACAGACAGGTCTTACCTTTGGGTCCAAGTGTCCGGACTTAAACCACGTTCAATGGCTGCATTTTCTGCAGGCAGTCCAAAGGCATCCCAGCCCATTGGGTTAATGACCTGAACAGTACAGAAAATGTATAAGACACTTGCTCACCATATTATATACATGCAAGAAGAGGACACATTGCATCAAGAAGATACAACAATTCCCCACAAAAAACATTCTAATGGACTGTTTATGTCCTGTGGCTGGCTGCACGCTAAATATCACAATCTCTGTCACAGTTTTCTTTTAATATGCTCATCCATGTTGAACAACATTTCAGCAAGTAATCAAATGGTTTTCTTCACTCTGTTGGGGTTTCATATAATACTGAATGTTTTATAGATACTGAAACATAGTAAACTTTCTAAAATGTCATTTCAAAAGAAACAGATCCTGCTGTTCCAAGGTTGCTCCTCAGGACTACTGGTGTAAACATTAAAATGGCTGTAAACCCCATTCATGAATTTGACCTAGGCACACATATCTGTAGTGTTTACTTATCTCTCTCCAAAGCTCTAAGTGCCGTGTCTTTCTGCTGCTCCGATCCTCTGTTATCAGCAGAGTCACTTCTGACAAGGTCTCAGACACATGAGATAACAGCAGCTGATCTATTCAGATAACAGCTCTGCAAGTTCCTTTGCTCCTCTGCCTGTGTGTGTGTGAGGGGGGAGTGTGCACCTTTCCTCCAATCAGTTCAAACACAGTTTAAGCCCAGACTCCACACCCACTGCTGGAGAAGGAGGAAAGATTTGTAACACAATCTGCACTTTCCAAAGAGTGTAGAAAGGGAAAGACAGCAGATATCTGCGTATCATCTGAGGCTTTTCACTTCACTGGGTATAGGGAAGGGTGTACATCCACTTTAATGGTATATGGGGAAATTTAAAGCTGAAATCAAGAATATATATTAGCTGCGAGATGGAGGTAGACAAGCCCAATTGAAATCTATGGGTCTTTACTGTGCAGGAGTAGACAGGAGAGAGGGAAGTAATCCTGCCAGTCAACGACTCTTCCAACACAATTCACTTTTGCCTGCAGTGAATTTACAGCAGCTTTGTTGTAGTTCACCTATTAACAAAAAATAATAAATGCACATTTTTTTTGCAGGTTTGTTTTGGAAGCCTGTAAAGCATTGCACCAGCGATCAGAGGGGGGTTGGTAATGGCTGCAGCTTCTGGAACATATTACATGTTTCACCCTCAATACACATGGCACATGTAACATAACCCAAAAGGTGAACTTACTCTTTAACCCCTTCCGGACCGGCTCACATACTTTTACTGCTGCACTATGGCAGCTATGCGCGAATCGCCGTATATAGACGGCGCTCGTGGCGATCGGATTAGTTTCAGTCTCCAGGCCCAGACCAATGATTTTTGGTTAGGACCTGGTGATCAGTCCTGGCGAATGGCAGAGTCTCCTCTGCCTGTGTAATGTAAACACAGGCAGAGGAAGTGATGTCACCTCCCCATGTGGAGCCCTTTTCAGTTCCAGCGCGAGGAGAGGAAACATCTAAACGTGAGTTGCACCAGCAGTACACTGACACAGTACACATAGTCACACTTTCTACCCCCCGATCGCCCCCCACCAATTAACCCCTTCACTCCTGTTACTGTGCCACTTAGTGCAGTAATCAGATTTTTCACTCCACCCAGCCCAGCCCACCCAAGTGCAGGATCAAATAGATCCCTGACACTTACAAAACACAGCACACGTAACTGCATTGTTCACAAAGTCAGGCCTGATCCCTGTGAACACTAACAGTTAATTTTTGGTAGCGATTGAAGCAGGCTCTGACAACCAGGTGCGCTCTTTTGCCTGTGAGTCACACTAGTGTACCGATAAATTTAGAGGCCAATATGTCGAATCCGAGTGAAGAGGCCTACACGTTGCTGAGGACGTACTTCCCACATTTACTGCCCAACCCGGAATTCAGGTGGAAACAGTTGATTTTGCGTCACTTGATTTTTATTCACTGTTTTTCCCGGAAGATCTCTATAGATCTATTGTAAACCAAAGCAATTTGCATGCTGGTCAATTCATCGCCACTAATCCCCATTGGACCCTTGCCAGAGACTGGAAACATATTACGGTTCAAGAATTTAAAACCTTTCTGGGCCTCTCCTTCCTTCCATGGACAGTTAAAATATCTGAGTTGCGGTCATATTGGTCCACTGACCCAATTCATCATATGCCCGTGTTCTCTGCTTCCATGGCCAGGATGCAATACGAGCAGATTTTGTGGTTCATGCATTTTAATGACAATGAACTCTGTCGTCCATGGGGTGACCCTGAATTTGATCAGCTCCACAAAATTCGGCCCCTCTTAAACCACTTCAACCAACAGTTTGCAGCCTTGTTTATTCCTGATCAAGTTGTCTGCATAGACGAGTCCCATATTACATTTTCTGGCCACCTTTCTTTCAAACAGTTTCTCCCCAGCAAACGGGCCAGATACAGTGTCAAGATGTATAAGCTCTGTGACAGGGCCACAGGCTATACATATAGATTTATGATTTACGAGGGAAAAGACAGTCACGTGGAGCCCCCCAACTGGCCGGACTACATAGGGAGCACTGGCAAGATTGTTTGGAACTTGGTGCCACCCGTATTCGGAAAGGGGTACCATTTGTACGTGGACAATTATTCCACAAGCGTGCCACTTTTTACTTTTAGTCACCTTTTTGATAGTGGAATTGGCGCATGTGCCACCATGCGATCTAATCGCAAGGGCTTCCCCCAACAGCTTGTAGAATCCCGTCTTAGACAGGGGGAGAGAGCCTGCTTGAGATGTAATAATATGCTCATGGTAAAGTGGAGGGACAACCGGAATGTTTTCGTTCTGTCCTCCCTTCATGCAAATACAACAGTCCAAATTCCTACATCGACTGGTGTTTTGGAGAAGCCCCTCCGTGTCCACGACTACAACCTTAATATGGGGGGGGTGGACCTCAAGGACCAGTTATTGGCGCCGTACTTAACTGCCCATAAGGCCAGACGCTGGTACAAAAAAGTGTCTGTATATTTATTCCAATTGGCTCTGCTGAACGCTTATGTGCTATACAAAGTGTCAGGACAGACTGAATCCTTCCTTAAATTCCAGGAAGAGATTGTCACAGCCCTTCTGTTTGCAGATGGTCCTGCACCCCATCTTCCCAATCCAAATGCAGTGAGCCGGCTGCATGGGCAGCATTTTCCGCATGCCATCCCTAGTACCCCTACCCAACGAGCACCCCAAAGAAGATGTCATGTCTGCAGACGACACGGATACAGGTGTGACACCTGTTATTATTGTCCCTCCTGTCCTGACCAGCCTGGTCTTTGCATCCGTGACTGTTTTCAATGCTACCACACACTAGTTCAGTATTAACGTAGGGTACAGCACTTCCCAGGTACAGGGCACACTTTCATAGGGTCTCCAAAGATGCCACCGCATTTTGAGAGAGCTGAACCTGGAACTGTTACAGTTACAAAAAAAAGCATACCAAAAAAAATAAAACATTTTTAAAACAAAAAAAAATAAATAAATAAATAAGCCAAAAACAGTTGTCGGTTTCTTCTCTCTCTACTGTTCTCTCTCTATTGTTAATGTTTTTATCATGTTTTCTTTGCAGGTATAATTATTTTATATATTACTGGTTACCTGTAATGTTTTATTGTTACTGTTTTATAATGTTTTCTTTGCAGGTGTGCAATTTTTTTATACGCTACTGTTTACTATGCTTTATTAATTATTTTTTGCTTTTCAGGTACGCCATTCAGCTACAGCACTGATTTATTTATCTGGACAGCAACCGTGTTTGCTCCCATGATACAACTCCATCGCTGTAGGAGGTGATTTCACAGCCACAGTTAAAAAAAAACATATATGCCCGAGCATGGCTGCATGAAAAAAAAAACAGTATGTTGCTGGTTTTTGAGTGGTTATACCGGAATGATGTCTGCAGGTATAGGTATCATCTTGGGGGCGAGGGGGTTGTACTGCCTTTCCATTACAGCACATCAGGAAATGAGATAGGCAGTCATAAAATAAAAGCTGCATAAATTCCAGAAAATGTACCCTACTTTGTAGATGCTATAACTTTTGCACAAACCAATAAATATACGCTTATTGACTTTTTTTTTGTACACGAGACATGTAACTGAATGCATTTTGCCAAAAATTTATGACTAAAATTGAGTTTATTGTATTTTTTTAATAACAAAAAGTTAAAAATATTAATTTTTTTTTCAAAATTTTCGTTCTTTTTTTGTTTATATTGCAAAAAATAAAAAACACGGAGGTGATCAAATACCACCAAATGAAAGCTCTATTTGTGGGGAAAAAAGGACACAAATTTAATTTGGGTATCGCATTGCATAACCGTGCAATTACCAGTTAAAACAGCGCGGTGCCAAATTGGAAAAAGTGCTCTGCTCTTTAAGGGGGTAAATCCTTCTGAGGCTGAAGTGGTTAAAGTGATTGTAAAGTCTTGTCTTTTTTTTTTTTTAAATAACAAACATGTCATACCTGCTCTGTTGCAGTGGGTTTGCACAGAGCAGCCCAGATCCTCCTCTTCTTGGGCCCTCTTTGGGTCTCATAGCAGCATGATATGGGAGCACTCGAGTCACAGCTCCCTGTGTCCATTCAGACATGGAGCTGCGTCCTGGCCTCGCCCCCACCCCTTTTCAATTCTCATTGGCTGACTGACTGAGTGACAGCAGTGGGAGCCAATGGTGTCGTGCTGCTGTCTCAACCAATGAGGAGGGGGTCCCCAACAACCGAGACATTCCTACAACATCGCTGGAGCTAGAGGGACCTTAGGTAAGTATTAGAGGGGCTGCTGCACACAGAAGGGTTTATATCTTAATGCATAGAATGAAAAAAATCTTCTGCCTTTACAACCACTTTAAGCCTAGTACACACGATCAGAAGATTGGACGAAAAATACCGCTTTCGAAGCGATTGTACGATAATCTGAAGGAAGTACACAGTTTTGCAGAGGCGATTATGACAGTTCATCGGAAATTATCCGAAGGGACAATCAAAAAAATGTTCTCGTATGATACAAGAACGTACGATTTTCGTGTAATCAGTACAGTATATTCGCCTGAAAAAAATCGGAAGAGCTAGAACACGCATACTCAGAAACAAAAATACATTAGAATACATTACATCACTTCCAAAGTTGTACTCGGTCTAACGAGAATTTTCATAACTTTAGAAACCTCTTAATTTTTAATATAAGACTAGAATGCAAAATAACCCAGATGATCAATCGTCCTATATTCTCATTGAGTCCTGACATACACTGAGAAGGAAGGTATTGACATTGTCACTGCTGAAAACCCTACGCCTCTGCCGGAGCGAAGGGAAAGGATCTCAGAGGGCACCCTACATCTACCTACAGTGGGGATCGAAAGTTTGGGCACCCCAGGTCTCCGCATCCCAAAAGTCGTCACTGTTACAGTTATGGAAGGAAGAGTCACATACAGTCCTGAGTTACTCTTATATCCTGCTAACTAGTAGACCCAATAAAACGTAAGATCAGAATATAATTTTTAATTCTCCAAAGATTTCAATACTTTTAAGAGCAATCTGGCTCATGTTGAAACCTTCACTACATTACATAAGATTACATAAAAACAAAGACTCATACGCACAAGATCGAGAAGGCTAAAAAAAGTCCGCTTATATGACATGACTAATGTGCTTTTAGCATGCAAGAACATAGTATGCTCTTGTAAAAAAACTAACAGGGAAGCCTATTAAAGGCTACTTGACAGTATTAG
>BLSH010066462.1:413603-424539 GCA_018402905.1 Glandirana rugosa | reverse complement strand
AAATGTCATTGGCAGTGAAGGGGTTAACCTGGGGGGGAGAGCTAGGGGTTAACTGTGTTCCCTGGGTGTGTTCTTACTGTGGGGGGGTTGGGCTAACATGGGCATGAGAGATCTAACTGATCCCAGTGACAGGGATCAGTAGATCACCCATGCCCCTACTAACAGAGCAGGGAACCTCCGTGTTTACATCAGCGGTTCCCCGTTCTTTTCCTGTGGCCGCTCCTCAGGAGTGCGGCGGTTGCACGCGCGCCCCCTAGTGGCTCGCCGTCCTTTTACGGTGATTCGCGCTCAGCATCCCGACTGCCGCCGTGAAAACGCGGCGCGTGGTCGGGAACTGGTAAAGCGGATACTGGTTGAATTGGTTTACATGTCCCTCGCCGCAACGGATAGAAGACATTTAAATAATACTTTATTGGGATATATTGGGAAACTATCTGCTATAGTTTGCACCTAGAGGACGGACTGTTTCACTATTCACTTTATTATATATATAGCTTTACTGCCGTTTGGACTGCTCTTTTCCCAGGGAAGGTGATCCCCATTGAGCTAACACCCCCACAATAAACACACACAAAATACAAATCTTGTATAAGCAAAACTTGACTTACATTCAATGTGCAACACCCTGCAAAACAGATTCCATGCTGAGGATAATTTCCAGAGATACAAATACGATAAAATAAATCTATTGCAGCAGCCAGCTTGCTAGCACTAACAAAGATAACAAAACTGCCACAATCAGAAAGTTTACAATGCTTCAGGCTAAATTTATCTGGAAGAGCTGACATCGTTTTATCTCATTGTATTTGAACACTATAGCTATTTTAGATTTTATTTCCTATTTTATAATCCCAAATGTTCAAGACTGTTTGAAAGCATTACCAGCAACCATCTGAGAACTATTAATTCCTGGCTTGTTAGTTTTATGCTATAACAAATGAATTGCAAATCCTTCACCTTGCTGACCATGCCAGCAGAGATTATGTAATGAAGCAAATTCTTAATTTTTTGCTGGCTCTTCGAAAAAAAATAACAAAATGAAGCTATTTCTGTTTTGTTAAATCCCTCTTGACCAAATCAGCTTAAAGGTCACAGTACAGTCTGAGCTCCTTAATCCCCATCAAATATGACTGAAATTTAGAATAAAATTGGACAACATATGAAAAACGTATTGATAAGTTTTATGTAAAAGAAAAATAACGAGCTTCCATCCTCAGCAAAGTATGAAAACATTTTGAAAGAAAGCATACTATGAGGACATGAACAGATATTGGCAGATCCTATACCCCTTGCTATGGCACAGGCATTCTTGTTTTTCATTTAGAAACTTGCCCACCTATTTTTTGGTTGATGCAAATGGGTTTCCAGACCCACTATATATCTCACAGGCTATTGCAGGGCAATCTCTGGACCCAAGTTGGCAAGTCGACCCAGTAGTCCAGGGGTCTCAAAACTTCCAAAACAAAGGGCCCGTTTATTGTCCTTCAGACTTTAAGGGGGCCAGACTGTGGCCAGTAGGAGAGGAAATTTTCCTGGCATAGATGGGAGCAAACATCACTACATTTGGTATTGAGGGGAAGCGCAGTGCCCCATCATTGATATCATTGGGAGGAACAATGCCGCATTATTGGTGTCAGTGGGAGATATTGTGCTTAATTTTTGGTGTCAGTTGGCAGAATAGTGTCTCGTATCAGTGGGAGGAGTAGTGTCCCCAAGGGCCAGATAAAGGCAGGCAAAGGGCCGCATTCAGCCCCAGGTCCACAGTTTGGAGACCACTGGAGTAGACCTTACATTTTTAAAAGTATGCCTAAACCCAAGAACAAAAATGTAATATATTGCAGCTTACTGGTCTCCTAAGATGTGGTGGCTACATTGCGACACAATCTGTAAGAGCACCAAGCCTGCGGAAAGAGACTCTGTTGTGAAGGGAGGCAAAGCCAGAAACTGTGCTGGGTAATCTATTTGCTAGAATACCTTTAATTGGTCAAGCATGTTACAATATAATTGTACAGTCACTGTATAATCTACATTAGAACTTCAAAAACAATCTAATGTGAAGGCCTACTAAAGTAATACATTTGATTTGTGTCAAATCAGTTGTTTTTCATACTTTATAGATCTAAAGGACATGGTATAACTGGAATAATACATATGTGACCAGCTGATGAGGTAAAAGAAACCACCATCAATGACTCATATAGCTTTTGGGTAACCTGACAATTTAAAAGTAGAGTGCTAAAAGAGCAAGTAAAATAAAAACAACAAATTAAAGAAAAAACTACTTTCATTAATCTCTCTATGAAACCGGTTTCTAATTTGCTACGATGAGTATATGAGTATAATGTTGATCCTCTGGTCATATGGCTGGTTTTGCTGATGAAGAGCTGATAATATAAAATGAGGACAGGAATTAGAAGTAAAAATAGTGAGCTAATTTGACTCATTTAAAGAATAGCTCAATTACAACTCATCCCCAGGTAGACAAAAAAAATAATTGGCCCCAATTACATAAAGTGGATGTAAACCCTCTCCTATACCCAGTGAAGTGAACATGCTCAAATGATACACAGAGATGAAACAAATCTCCCCACATACGTTTTACATGTGTATCTGCTGTCTTTCCCTCTTTCTACATTCTTTAGAAAGTGCTGATCGTGTTACAAATCTTTCTTCCTGTTTCAGCAGTGGGATGGGAGTCTGGGCATACACTGTGTGTGAGCTTATTGGAGGAAAGGCACACACCTCCCCCTCTACATGGGCAGAGAAATGAAGAAACTTGCAGAGCTGCAGTCTGAATAGACCAGCTCTCTGCTAATCTATCTCTAAGTTCCCTCCCTGGCACAAAGTTCCAGCTGCTTTTATCTTGTGTGTCCGAGAGCTTGTCAGAAATTATTATGCTGATAACAGAGGAACGGAGCAGGAGAAAGCAATGACACTTAGGGCTTTGGAGAGGGATAAGTAAACACTACAGATAGAGGTGCCCAGGTCAAATTTCCTGAATGGGGTTTACATCCACTTTAATCAATACTTCAGTCATATGACAGGCTAAGCTCCAGGTCTTCCTTCTTCTGGCCTGCAGTGTGGGAGGGTCTACTCTGTATTGGCTGACACAGTGTAGATAATTGCCAGCACACCATGGATCTTCAAATTGAGTCCAAAGGGTTTTTTGTTTTTTTTATTGAAGTATGAGCACATCAAAAGAAGATTGCAATGTTTCGGAGTCATGCAGGCCCCTTTCTTCATGCATGGTCCAGTCCCCAGCTCGTGGTTGCTGCAGTACCCAGTATCCTAAAACCTTCTCTAGGAATGTGTGCGATGGGAATACAGATGGCAGGCTGTAGTGCCGGCGCCACTTCCTGGTGATGTGGATGCTGCCCATAGACCTTTTTGGGTCCATCACAAGGTCCTCACAGAAGTCCTTACAGAGTCACAGTCTTCAAGCATAACATCATGGTCAGGGGCAAACACAAGACCGATTGGCAATGCAGTGGAGATCACTTCATTTCATTGGTCTCCACTACCGATGGAGGCTCTACAGGGAATCACATAACAGCAAATTCAGATAAGTTTTTCTTCTTTTAGCAAATCCTCAGAATTCCATAGATGAGGTGATCTGAAAATCAGCTTCCATGAACCAAAATGAGCTTTCCTTTCTGTGGTTTATGTGTCAGTATTGTTGATACAACAGTAGGGTGGGTGGAAAAATACAACATGATTTTAACTACCGTATTTATCAGAGTATAACACACACTTTTTTCCCCTGAAAATCGAGTGCAAATCATGTGTGCATTATAAGCCAATATTTTTCTTGGGCTGCCTCGGAGGGGAAGTGGGGGCGAATTCCAGTGGATGTCACCTTCCTCATTGTTGCCTCCAGGGAAAGCTGAGTGCTTGGAATTCCACTGGAATGCACTCCTCCTCCAAAGAGCCAACCCAATGCTTGCAGCCAGGGGTTGTGATGTTCTCAGGATGCTACAACCCCTTCCACCAGCCACGATCTGCTTGCAATGGATAGAGAAGCACAGATACCAAGTGATGACAAGGCATGTAATGAAAACTGAAATATAATTAGATTAGGATGGAAAGGAGGAACCTTTGCTGCATGTGTCCAGTTAAAACTGGACATATGCAGCAAAGGTTCCTCCTGAGGAAGGTGACATCCACTGAGACTCCCTAAACTGTTGCAAGCAGGAACCAAGCATGAGCATTGGGGGAGTTGAAGGGACAGCGAGAGTCTGGTAAGCAGATTTCCCGGAATGCGGATGTAATGAGCAAGTGGATGGAGTGCTTGGACAGGCTATCTTGATGGGCTGATTAACCCTCAATGTTCTGGTGAGCCTCAGTGTGTTTAGTTTACTCACGTGGTGACACAGGTGGAGGATTCAAACGTGGAAGTCCTTTTTTCATTATGCACTGAAGATTTCACTCTATGGACTATTGTAGCACCTGCACTTTATTAATATTTTTTAGAAGTGTTTTGTTTACACACAGCTGCGCTGCTTAAAGGACTATGGATTTATAGTTTTATATTTTGTTTTGGACTTTTATAAATAGCGGCTGCACTAATTGCTTTATTCATTCACGTTTATACTTAACTATTGTTGTATGATTTGCACAACACTTTAGTGGTTACGTTTCAATCAAGAAATTTTGTCATTCAGCTCAGTATTTTAGTTTATTATTATACTTTATTTAACCGCATACGGACCCCGCCTGCCGTTGTTGTACGTCGCTACTTTGACGTGGAATACCGTTATGGTAGCAGACAGCTACCATAGCCCAGGTATCTTTTTTTTCAGCGGGCTGTCCGCTTTCAGATAAAAGTGGTCTCTGCGGCGGATTCGCCGCAAGATCACTTTTGTTGGGGGGTGGGAGAGGGCCACTTTCCAGTCGTCTCTGCCACTTACTGAATCCGTCGGTAGCAGCGGAGATGATCAGGTCCGCTCCCCTCACTGCCTGGATGCCAAGTGAGGACAAAATGGCGCCCAATGCTCTTAAAGGAGACAATTTTTTTTTTCAAGTGATTTTTTTTTTCATTGCATTTTAGTGTACATATAAGATCTGAGGTCTTTTTGACCCCAGATCTCATATGTTGACATTTAACGCAAGTCGCCGTTTATAAATGGCGGTCGGAAGAAGTGGAAGTATCGGGGTATAGCCTGCAGCTACAGGCTATACCCTGGTACCATTTTTTAGAGCAGGCAATCGGCTATCTGGTGATAATGGGCAATCTGGCTCTGGAGCTGCTCGCCCGTTATCCTAGGCAGCAGGAGAGGACACCTCCCCCCTCTTGCTGCTGTCCTTCCCCGGCCTCCAGTCCCAAAGGGAGACAGGTGTGTCCATCCAGCGTGTCCGCCGGCTGTGTGGAGTCCCGAACGAAGCCACAATCGGCTTCCATCGGGTCTCCTTCGTGAAATAGAAGTGACATTACAACATCACTTCCGGTTTACTCGGCGGCCAATGGCGCTGATTTAAAAAAAATTACCGTATTCAGAATTGCCGTTTTTGGCAATCTGAATACTTTTAAGTGCAAAGAAGGGATTGGGGGTCTTTTAGACCTCAGATCCCTTTATAAAGAGTACCTGTCACCACATATTACTGTCACAAGGGATGTTTACATACCTTGTGACAGCAATAAAAGTGATCAGATTATTTTTTTTTAAAAGGAATATTGCTAAAAAAAAAATAAAAAATAATAAAATAAAAAAAATGTTAAAGCGCCACCATCCCCGCGAGCTCAAGCAGAAAAAAAAATGCATACACAAGTCGCGCCCGCATATGAAAACGGTGTTCAAATCACACATGTGTGGTATTGCCGCGATCGTTAGAGCGAGAGCAATCATTTTAGCACTAGACCTCCCCTAACTCAAAACATGTAACCTGTAAAAAATTTTAACCGTCACCGATGGAGATTTTTAAGTGCCAAAGTTTGTCGCCATTCCACGAGCGGGCGCAATTTTGAAGCATGGCGTGTTGGGTATCAATTTATTCGGCGTAACATTATCTTTCACAATATAGAAAAAAACTGGGCTAACTTTACTGTTATCTTATTTTTCAACTCAAAAAAGTGCATTTTTTTTAAAAAAAATTACACTTATAAGACCGCTGCGCAAATAAGGTGTGACAAACATTATTGTAACGACCGCCATTTTATTCTCTACGGTGTTAAAAAATGATATATAATGTTTAGGGGTTCTAAGTATTTTTTTTAGCAAAAAATACTGATTTTAACTTGTAAACACCAAGTGTCAAAAATGGCTTCAGGGCTGAATTGGTTAAGAGGTCCTGGCATGCTTATTTTCTATTACAAGGAATGTTTCCATTTCTTGTAATAGGAATAAAAGTGACCCAAATTTTTTTTTCTTAAAGGGACAGTGTAAAAAAAGCTGCTGTCTGTTGACTTCCTGGATTTACACAGAGACACAGAGGCATACCTCCAGCTCTGTAGCTCTGATTGACTCATCCCCCCTCCCTTCCTGGCAAAGTCTCTTGAGTGAGAGAGAGAGCTGCGCATGATGTCAAACGCTGGGGCATTTTTCCAGGCAAGAAACAGGAAGTGGGCTGTATAAGGTATTTACTGCCAGAAAAAAAATGTTTTACTATCCAAAGTTAAAACAAGGGCAGAAGATTTAATAAATGGAAAGATGAAAAAATGACTGAAGTTCCGCTTTAAGTGGTTAAAGTCATACTAAACCCTAATTTTTTTGGGCTAATCCTGGCCCTTTAACGTTGTCTATTCTGAATTTACTAACCTTGCCATCCAGTTCCATTTTAAAGTTAGTTTTTTGGAGGTCCATTTTCCCCACTTCCTGTCCTTCTTCTAGATGGGTGACCCCTTCACAGGGGCCTTCTCAATGGATCACCCAATCATGTATGCTCCCAGCACGGGTACTACAATATTGCGTGGACACGCAGGCTGCACTGGCAGGCACGTGAGGAAGGGTGAGCCATAAATGGGATGGCTTAGACAATGCTGGGGGAGGTTGTTGGGATGGAGGAGGTGACAAATAAAGCTAGCTAGGAATGAGTAATAAAAATGTGCATGGAACAAAAAACATTTTAATAAATATACTAAGCAGTCATATTGTATAATGCCACGGAGTATACATAACTATTTGCCGTTTTTTAAAATGAACTTCCTTTAATAAGAATCCGTTTTGGTGCTCCTCTCACTCTCACTATAAGATTGTGCATCTGAAGCCGCTGAAGTTCTCACACTGAAAGCCAAACACAGCCTGGGTGTCCACGCAATATTGTAGTCCCTGTGCTGGGAGCATGCATGGTCGGGTGACCCCTTGAGAAGGCCCCTCTAAAGGAGTCACCCATCTAGAAGGACAGGAAGTGGAGAAAACGGACCCCCCAACAACTTAATTCCAAACAGAACTGGATGGCAAAGTTAGTAAATTCAGAATAGACAATGTTAAAGGGCCAGGATTATCCAAAAAAAGAAACAAGGGTTTAGTATCACTTAAGTTTTTTCCTAAAACTTCCCTCTTAAAATTAAGGTGTGTGTTATACCCCGATTAACACGGTAACCTCTGATGATCTCAAGGCATTATTCTGTTACCTTGTTTGACATGGAATAGCTTCTATCAGAACTTTTTAGACTGGATTTGGTCTTTAAATAAAATCTTCCTCCCATCAGTTCCCTTAAAGTATGGCAATGTTTTCAAAATGACAGCTGAAAAATGTTACTGGACTCGGTTTGCCACTGCCCCTCAGTATGGGAGATTCAGGTTTTCATTAAGCAATGTAAATTGTCCTTTGTTAAACCTTTAAAACGCCATGAGAATTGTTCCTCTATGCCCACACACTAATTATCTGAATTTTTGTGTTTAGTAAAACATTCAGTATGAACAGTAATTTTCTATTTTATATCTAAATCCAGCTGTTTTACATAACACCACAAAAGTAAGCATCGAAAAGTGGAAAAATGATACAAGAATGTTAAACTGAAAAGACCTTTTATTGCCCATGCAAATGAATGTTGGTATCGTTCATGGGGTTCCTATCCCGCTTTTTCTTGCCCCCCACAAGTAGACTTGTAGCTTTAATTCGTTTTTAGTGTGCTGAACAATAAAATACAGAACATCCGCATAGGATGATGTTCAATTAAAGCAAATTTTTATAAAAAGTATTTTCCTGTAGGTGCACCAAAGTAAAAAGAATAAGGGCTGCATTACCACGCAGAGGCTGGTGTGCAGTGCAGTCCGGTGGGATCCGTACAATGCCAATGCACTGATCTCAGCACATCGCATTATGATTATTTTTTTAAATAAACTTTATTGAAATGTCACAGAGACAGTTAAATTGCCGGGCCATGGAGTGCAAGGCAGTGGATTGCCTCGTACTGCACTGAGCTGGAAAGATAGTACTACACAAAGTATTTGAAAGCACACCGCTCACACACTGTCGCAACACAGTGGTGTGATCCAGGCACACTGCACGCAAAGGATTTGCCTTTTCATCCGGTGGGACTGGGCTGGAATAGCCACCCAACGCAGTTCCACCACATCTGGTGTGAATATACGCATAAAAAGTATCTTTTAATGCACTGAAAGTAGGGGCCAGCTATCACATTTACATTTCTGATGCATTCTCCAAAAATACTGCAAACACCCTTAATAAAGTGATTGTAAAGGTTGTTTTTTTGTTTGTTTTTTTAATAACAAACATGTCATACTTACCTGCTCTGTGCAAGGGTTTTGCACAGAGCAGCCCTGATCCTCCATTTCTGGGGTCCCCCGGCGATGCTCCTGACTCCTCCTCTTCATCGGATGCCCCCATGGAGAGCCGCTTTCCATGGGGCTCACAAGTCCCGCTGCTGCGTCCATTGACACAAACAGCAGGACTTGGTCCCACCCTTCGCTCCCATGTCAATTAATTTGATTGACAGCAGCGGGAGCCAATGGCCGCTGTTATAAATCTATCCAATGAGGACCCGAGGCATCAACTGGAGCTGCTGAGCTTGTGCAAGTCGCTGGAACGATCGGGTTCAGGTAGGAAAAATGGGGGGGGGGGGTCTGGGGGGACAGCTGAAGCACAGAAAGTTTTTCACCTTAATGCATAGAATGCATTAAGGTGAAAAAGCATGAGGCTTTACAAGTTCAAACTGTGCACAGAAAAATATAACTTGCACTGTCCACTAGGGCATTGGAGGTCGACTTATTAGAGATAGCGGGCCTCAACTGCAGCTACTATTCCTAATACTGACACCAATGATGGGGCCCTATTTCTCCCACTGACATCAATGATTGTTGCCCTATTTCTCCCACTGACACCAATTGATGGGGCACTATTCCTCCCACTGACACCAATGATGGGGCACTATTCCTCCCACTGACACCAATGATGAGGCACTATTCCTCCCACTGACACCAATGACGGGGCACTATTCCTCCCACTGATACCAATGATGGGACACTATTCCTCCCACTGATACCAATGATGGGGCACTATTCCTCCCACTGACACCAATGATGGGAAACTATTCCTCCCACTGACACCAAAGATGGGACACTATTCCTCCCACTGACACCAATGATGGGACACTATTCCTCCCACTGACATCAATGATGGGGGACTTAAAGTGTCACTAAACCCAGGACCCTGCATTCACTATATCTGGTCTCCCACTCTCAGCAGCAGTATATAGCAGACTTGTGATTTCTATCAGAGTCTGGTTATAGCTTGTAGGAGGAGTTTTCATTCTAATCTAACTTTCCTATGATGATGCGGGACCTCTGACCCTCTGTCTGGACAGTGCTGATCACATGCACCCTCCCAAAAAGAAAAAAAAACCTCTAGTAAAACACACCAAACTGTGAATGTGCAGAGTGACTCCAAAGGCTCTATCTTATCAGGAGATGGATTGGGGACTGTGGAAGAAAGGAAGAATTAGAGAAGACAGGATCAAACAGCCTGCAGAGGAATAACCCCTTAGGTTCCACAGTGAGTATAACGAGCATGCTTTACTGCTTATACACACTGATTTTGCTCTTGTGGGTTTAGTAACACTTTAAGTTATTAAAGGGCCATACTGTCAGGGCTAGGCTCAGCCCTCCCTTATCAGAGCAAGCTGTTCAGCTGAGGGTTAATTGCCAGACACAGTTTTCACTCTGTCTCACCTGATGTCCATATCCTGCTCGTTAGCCAGCTCTCCTAGCTATATAAACTGCCTGGATCAGATCTCAGATGCCTTCGCCTGGTCAACATCTCTGGATTAATCTCTGCTGTGTTTTCCTGTGAAAGACTTTTGCCTATTTGACATCCCTTCTGGTTCCTGGATTAAAGACTCTGCCCGACTGACTTCCCTTCTGGCTCCTGATCCTGTTTGTTTGATCATGCTGATTTCTGGATCCCTGTTTGCTGGCTTGCTCCAACCATCCGCTCTGGCTACCAAACCTTGGCTATGTTTTGACTTAGTTTGCTCTGTTTGTTCTATTTCACCATTTTTATTAAATAGTGTGATTTCTATTGCACTTCTGTCTCAGTCTGATTCATAGTTCCTGACACATACATCATTTATTGTATATGTAAAATTAGAAAATACTGTTGAAATTACAAACCAGGGCAGATTGAGGGAAGATGTTTTGAGTTCTCCTGAGAGCCACAAACTAGGAACGCTGATCAATCAAACACCGAGAGTCCTCTTGAGTTTTGTAGAAGGGAGTTAGACGGGACCAAACATTAAAGTTGTCATAAAAGATTAAAATGTATATGTTATTTACTACATACACAGTCCTTGATACTTAGTCTGACTCTGTCTTCACGTTATCTTTAGTGTGATAAATTATTTTTACCACTTTATCTTGTTTGTCTCGTTTGATTCAGTTTTGTATCGGTTCCAAACCATCGGTCTCGCCTACCAACCTCGTTCGGTCGTTTGTCCCTAGGTCTTTAGTCGTACTAGTTTGTTTGTCCTAGTCCTCGGTCT